>JAWPHD010005096.1:62500-170869 GCA_037043455.1 Cyrtodaria siliqua
TATAACTAAATGAATTGTAAAATTAATTGCATCTTTAAAAAGTGTCGCAATAGTTATTTACGCAAGCATGATATTCAAAATATGAACATCAAAAAGGTATATAAACGCGCTGCAATGATAACTTATTAATGTTAGTTTTTTGTATTTTGGCTATCAGTTCCAGATTGCTATCATGGAAAAATGTAATCTATATACATTGTTATTTTCAAAAAGTGATGGTAGAGTTGATAACAATATCAAAATATTTGGGTCCTGGCTCAAGGCCGAAAGATCGCCGCCTCTCATTAGACGGTGTATTGGATTGGAAATGGTATGAGTTTTGTAAATTGGTATGAGTTTTGACTGTGTTTCATATAGCAGTTGATACCTGTTATTTTTATAGAAATAAATAGCGACAAAATCAAAAATCGAGAAGGTGAATTTTGGTAGAGCAGTCCACTTCAATATACACTCGCCAATGCACGCTGAGCTATAACTAGTCGACTTTACTGCATCAGAATACAGGTATTTGGTTCCCAACTTTATGAATTTAAAAGATTCTATAGTAAGGAACCACAGTGTGTGCGCTGAAACTACTGCCTGGAAGATGTCCGACCTAGAATATGGCATATGGAACAAATATTTGGCATAATAAAACAAGAGGTCAATGACATTGAAGCTCTACTGACAGGTTTTTGATAGCTAGATCAGCATTCCTGTGAAGTTTCATGAAAATCTGTCACGTAGTTTCAGAGGAGTAGTCGCTACAAGTTTTCATTATATAACACTATGTAAACAAAGATGGCCGCTGGCGGCCATATTTAATGTCAAATCAAAATAATTTTTGACAAAGATCAACATCATGTCATGCTGATCATTTTAGAAAAAGTCCCATATCAATATCCCTTATAGTTTTCAAGAAGTAGTCGCTACAAACTTGTTTTTTGAAAATATATTTTTAGCCGTCGCGGCCATCTTGAATTTCCGGCAACCTGAATTTCTTTTAGGATCAATTAGATATCAAGAGCAACATTCGTGTGAAGTTTCTTGAAAATCCGTCAAGTAGTTTCAAAGGAGTAGTCGCTAAACCTTTTCATTATATAACTCTAGGTAATCAAAGATTGCCGCTGGCAGCAATGTTTAACGTCGAATCAAAATAATGTTCGACAAGGATCAACATCATGTCATACTGATCATTTTAGGAAGAAATGCATATCAATATCATTTATAGTTTTCAAGAAGTAGTCGCTACAAACTTGTTTTTTGAAAAAATATTTTTAGCCGTCGCGGCCGACCTGAAATTTTGCTAGGATCAATTAGACATCAAAAACAACATTCCTGTGAAGTTTCATGAAAATCCGATAGGGGTTTCAGAGGAGTAGTCGCTACAAGTTTTTACTAAATAACATTATGTAAACAAAGATGGCCGACGGCAGCCGTGTTTAACGTCGAATCAAAACGATTTTCGATAAAGACCAACATCATGTCATGCTCATCATTTTAAAAAAAGTCCCAAATCAATATTACTTAGAGTTTTTAGGAAGTAGTCGCTACAAACTTGTTTTTTAAAAAAATATTTTTAGATTTGGCGGTCAACTTGGATTTCGCATCAACATGAATTTTTACTAGGATCCACTAGACTTCATGGACAACATTTCTGTAAAGTTTCATGGAAATCCATTCAGTAGTTTCAGAGGAGTAGTCGCTACAAAAAAAAGTTTACGGACATACGGACGACGGACTCGGCACCACGGCATAAGCTCTGCTGATCTCTGATCAGTAGAGCTAAAAAAGTAAAAACTCATATGGCATATGGAAAATTATATTATGGCTATATGGTATATGGAAAAAAAAGCTCATATGGCGTATGGAAAAAAACTAACTCAGGCTCACTTGTTGTTTATTTTCATTTTTACTACCGGCATATCACAAAAAATGTCCGGTTGATGCATTTCTGCTGAGAAATGTCCCTTTTTGTACTTTTGACAAATTATGTTATATTCCGTTTTGTGTTTGCCCACACAGATATATGTTTTCTTTCAAATTACCAGAATTAATCTTCATCAATATGCAATGATGTGCAGAGCGCAATCACATTCAATACAGTTGTAAAACAAATGCATCCTTTTGAACTAACTATAAGGCCTTTAATGGAGTAAGGCTATTAATATTCAATTCTGCACTTGAAGGTATTGATGATTTGGAGACATTGTCAAGATGTCTAGTTGCATAACTATTAATATTCAGTTCTGCACTTGAAGTATTTGAAGTTTGGAGACACTGTCAATATTTCTTTGCATAAATGTCGTTAAACACAAATGCATCGCATGTTGTGTTGCGTGGTAGCATGGAGGCATATAGGGATCACTTTGTTTATCAATTGGTGTTTACATTTTCTGTTACTGAAGGACAATCCATTTTTCCGAAAGGGTGCATAACATTTCCATTTTCTCAACTTTTTTAATACCATGCTTCATATATACACATGTTTCATTACAATTGTTATATTCATGCTAAACGTTAAAATGTCTTGTTACTTCATTAGTCCAAATTCCAAAAGCCTATAATAGAAATTATTTTTACGCCGCTATGTGATACTTTATATCACAGTTTTCTTATTATATTTGCGTCTGTTTTATATAACTATAAAGTCCATCATGAGTTTACCAACGTGGAATGGAATAATCTCACCATATAGGCCAACATATTATCGCTAAAGCTATGTCTTTGGTTTAATGTTTGACCAGTCAAATGAGACTTCCATGCCAAGGACTCTACACATATTCGTATTAAACCTTCGCCTGAAATGTCCCTATCCCAGATGGACTCATAATCGATTCATAAAGGGTCTGCCATTCTCCTATGGTTGGTTATTTTTAATGTTTGTTTTTTTGGTAATAGTTACGTCCATCGACAGGAGTGTCTAAGAAATCTAAATATTACCTGTGAAACCGCTCAACGAATTGTAATGAAACGTTGCACACTATTTCCTATTTGATTTTCTTTCGGATGTGTTTGTATATTTCGTTGCAGCTATCAATTTCTGTTTTCGTATGCTTCCAATTTTCAAGATGTCCGACGTTAAAATAAATGTTTGCAGGGGAAAAACGACATTGATTGGCATCATTTATAAGGTCATTTAACCCCGATATAAGATAAATCAAATGAAATAATTTATTTTAACATTTACTAGCAGGATGCATACATACTCCGCGTAAAAGTATGTTGCAACCCTCTGAATTGAAATTTTTAACATCACGGTATGCACGCTTCATTCCAACATGGGCATCCCACTACTAATCCGTCATTACTACTAATCCGTTTTCGCGAATTAATTTTACATATCAAAACAAGAATATCGTGTACAGTGTACTCTTGCTAAAGAGTAAAAATAAACTGGGCTACATGTTTTTCTCATATAATCAATATTAAAAAATATTGATCTAATACAAGTAATTTCGTGTTGTGTGATAAATGCTAAAGGTTAAAAGTGTACGTCGGGTGGTACGGGCGGTAGTACGGACCGCACGGCTGATCAAGTTCCTCGCTGGCCCGTGGCAACCGGAACCGGAACGCCCCAGTTACAACCCCGAAGAAGGCCCCACGAGCCCCCCTCCCTCCCGGCCCCAACTACTGTTACAACCCAAAGGTCGCGGGACTCAGGCCGGGAATAAACCAGGTTATCACATGCATACTGTAAATAAGTGTTCAAATAACAATATGGATGCTTTCCATGCAACCAAAACCCACCAAGCCGACAAACAATGCCCCTTCATTCATTCAACAATAAAGGTTTTTACAACAACACATCATGTCCATTTCATCATATTTGCATGAAATGCCAAGGAACTCACTCTGCGATATACTGCCATAACAGTACTACCAATGCTACTAATTACTAAATACTATATACATATATGCTACAAGGTAGAATTACTGGTCCCTTCCCTATTACCCCACTATAAAATCTCAGAATTAATCATGTAGGCCTAGTGCCAAAGAACACTGGTGGATGGAGATTAATCACTAACTTGTCATACCGAGTAGGCAACAGTGTTTGATAATGTCGTCCGAATAATCCAAGGCTTGGGAGATTCTGCATTCATGACCAAATCTGATATTACCTTTGCCCTATCTTGCCAGGCGACTTTGAGCTTATTAGTATTTAAAAGGAGGCAGGTTATTGGATTCAAAATATGTTACCAAATGGGAGCTTCATGTTCATGTTTTATATTTGAGAAATTCTCTTTACAATGGTTGATTTGCAAGGAGTCCGATCTAATAATGTCGACCATATGCTTGATGATTTTGTTCATGGCTGAACAAACATACGAAGGTTGCTTTATCTTCCTAGGCAAATTCGACATCCTGTGTAGGAGGCTTGGCGTGCCATTAAGTGTGGATAAGTGTGTTGGACCTGTTACATGCTTTACCGATCTGGGTTTAGAAATATATTAAATAACAAATGAGGTAAGAGTACTGACCGATAGGGCATTTAATCGCAAATTTTATGGTGCCACATCCGTTCAAAAGGGTAAACGAGGGTATGCGGGAAGATGCCAATGTATGGCTTACCTTTGTCGGCGACTACCATGGGGTAAATATTCTAACGACAAAGCTTGGGTTATGGATGGATCTCTAGCACTATAAACGGATTCGGCAGAGAATAAAGATCTAGGTTGTGGGGCATATTACAAAGGGTAATAGTCCGTTTTCAAACGGCTTACATGCTGGGGTCATGTGGTATTCAAAGATAGCCCTTACCTGAAGTGTGTCCCTATTATATAGACCTTCGCCATATGAGGCGAGCAAATGATCAACAACAAAAAAAGTTATCCGATCCGATAAAATGGCCCTTGTAGAGATATTTGACAATACATCCTTAAAAAATAAAAGTATTATGTATTTAGTGGGGCTCTTGATGCTTACCCTTCTGTTTAATAACATTCCGATTAAAGCTAAAACATATAATGTGGCATGACAACGTGATATGTGATGCTATCAGTCGATTTCAGTGTCAGAGACTGGGACATATGCTACCGACAGACGCTTCCAAATACCCATGCAAAGTTCCAGAAACGTTTCACAAACTATTCAGCAGAACATAGATTGTCTCATCCAGGCCTCTTTGTCGGAAAATCCACGCAAGAATTACCAAGCTGGCATCAACTCGTTTGAGAGCTTTCGTAAGGATATGCAGTTAACCCTTTCCTGGCCTCCTTCATTGCAAGTCATGACATAGTGTATTGCATTCATGTCATTGAGGCAGTATTCTCATTCCACAGTCAGCTGTCGCATTCTGCAATCAGCTATGTCACCAAATTAAATGACTTTCGATATCATACTATGCAGTTCATACTGACCTTAGATCTAGTTTGCAAGTCTCAGTATGAAAGTATGCTGTGTTCAGCAGTCTTTTTTCTTGCTTATGTAGAACTATTGAGAGTAGGTGAGTTTGCATTACCCAATAGAAATGCTAAAATACGTGTCTTAAGTGTTGACGATGTAATATTAGGCACGGAGACCATCAGACTCTAATTTAAAGCTTTGAAAACTGATCAGAGGCATGTAGGTACCTCATTAGACATTCCAATTTTATTACGACCATTTGCAATTGTTTATGAAACTTAGAACACAAACTCGTGGGTCTCTGTTTTGTCACTTTGATGGCAGCTCCATTACAACATTCCAATGTAATGCTGTGTTAAAGAAGTCTCTCCGACTGGCAGATTTTAGCAACCAAAGCTTGAAGTCCCACTCATTCAGAATTGTAGGGCCACTTCTATGTTTAAAAAGGCGATTCAGTTGACAATATTAACTATCGCGGCCATTCGCGATCCAATGCATTCGTTAAGTTACCGTTGTTGGTTTTGATATTAATAGTGTAGACACTTAAATACAAACAAAATATATATAAATATATATTAGAAATTCAGGAAAAGCGGGTGGTCCGCCTCCACCACAAAAAGATGTAACGTCATATATAACCTTATATTTGTTGAAAATGACGTAAAACACCATACAAACAAATCATAGTAAGAATCCGTATGAGTTAGAGATGTTGCCCTACTGAAGGGTATATGCCTCTCGTGCAAATTAAGTGTGATAATGATGTAAAGATAATGATTACGATAATGATATCGATATAATGACAATGATAATGAAAAAAGGAAGAGAAAGAAAAAAAGAAGAAAAAAAGGATCAGTCTAATGGTTTAATGAATCGACCCGGCCATCCGAATTTAGGCCATTATTTTAACATAGCACAAGAGATCCGTTACCGGCCTCGAGAGCATAGTCTGATAATGATACTGATAATGTTATAATGATAATGATAATGATAATGTTATAATGATAATGTTATAATGATAATGATAATGTTATAATGATAATGATAATGGAAATGAATCGCGGAAATGGGAGAAAAAAAGAAAACAAATGAGGATTAGTCATTTAGCAATTTTAACACAGCACTAGAGATCCGTTACAGGCCCTAGTGCAAAGTGTGATAATGATATAACGATAATGTTATGCAAAGTGTAATAACAAAAATATATCTATCACTTGTGGTCATACACTACATTAAGGACCCGTTTCCGGGCCCTAGCAACAAATAATAATGACATATAGATGTATATGAGTCATATTGGACAATGTACTGCTAATATATACAGATGGAACTAGAGAAACGCTTTCCATCTTTATTTTACAGGTAAATGAAAATAAACGGTAAATTGAGTCATAATTGTTTCCAATCAAATAACATGCATGTACAAGAAAGACGGTTACGCGTTCTAACTGTACTCAAGTCGTAGGTCCACACTCCAAGCTCAATTTTAAGGGATGCATTAAAGCGTGCTGTTCATCGCCCAGACGAGGTTCGCTTGGGTCGCCGTGCGATTAACGGGAGTATCCTATGGGAGTTAACAGCAGGCATGAAAATTGCAGATTTTGAGGGGAAAACCTAGACTTTATTACAGTTTAACGACACACCACCCAACATTTCAATTTTACGCGGCGATGGTAATGACATAGGCTCAAAACCTAGTGTAGAGATATCGTGGGATATGAAAAAAACTGTTGAAAAGTTTTAATTCAGCTTATGCCCAACACATTCTTGGTCTGGTCTCAGATACTATCACGCTTATCTTGGCGATATACTAACTCCAACGTTATTGCAAATAAGACCAGGAACAGAATAAACAGATGTCTAAGTACATATTTTATTATTTTAAAAAAGGAGGGCCATATATAAAAACCGAGAGGTGTCATTAAAGTATTCAATAACATCTGCCTGGGTATCTGGTAAAAGACACAACATGCAATCTCTTTTACAGCAATATAAAACAAATCTGCGACAGGTGGTGCACAGTTCGTACCCATAGGGATACCAACAATGTGTCTATAAACGATAGTTCCAAACCTGACGAACATATTATCTAATAGAAATATAACTGATTCACAACTTCATAAGTCCACATAGTAAAATTGTCCAAACTGCTGTTAGTAAAAAAACGCTTTTATAGTGTTACTGGCCAAACATGTATTATTTTCACTAGCAAAAGTGTTTTAAATGAGAGCAATAAGCTTGTCTTTGATATATATATAATTGTATATAATGTAGAAAAATCGTCAGCACTTATAGATGAAGCTTGAGGTAAATTACACATTTTATCAAGAACGTCGCCTGAAATTTTAATAGACCAAAATAAATAAATCCCAGAGTTTTCATAAGCTTTAGCACAATATTGTTTAACGCGATCTTTAACGGCAGTAAGACAAGATGTTAAAAGTTTAGAAATATGTGTAGTGGTGCAATAACTAGAATTGGAAATAAAACGGGCGTTATATGGTTGTTTGTGTAAATTGAGAATCCAGTAAATCGTTGGCAGTCTGTTTTGCCTTGCACTGATTGATATCCATTATGTAAACTAGTTTCGGAGAAGCAAGCTAATATATTAACTTTAACCATTATCAAGTATTCTATGTATAAAAGGGCCATATTGTTGTTAAGATAGAAGCATGAGGTATAGAATATGTCATGATGATGCCGAATGCATGTGTGAAATTTCAAACCATTATGTAAAGTAGTTTCGTAGATACACGTTTACATCGAAACTTTAACCAAATGTTCTATGTATAAAAGGGGCCATACTAGTGTTAAAATAAAAGCATGAGTAAAACCTGGCTGTATGATGTCGAATTTATTCGTGAAGATTCAATCCATAATGATAGTAGTTTCGGAGATACAAGCTTACATATACAATTTAACCAATTTTCCAAGAACAAAAGTGGCCATAATTGTATTGCAATAAGGTCATGAGTTATAGAACCTGGCGGTATGATGTTGTCTAATGATGTTGAATACATGTACATGTTCGAAGTTTCAATCCATAATGAATAGTAGTTTCGGAGATACAAGCTTACGTACACACTTTAACAAGGACGTTACGACGCAGCCGCAGATGACGCAGACTACGATCAAGTGATGACAATAGTTCTTTTAATCTTCTAAAAGGTCGAGCTTAATATTGAAGGCACGTCTATCAGTATTGTTTAAACTAAATAAAACCCAGTATATAGTGGTATAATTTAATGAACTTACGTCAATTATATTCTTCTTATTCTTTTTGAAAGTACAATCGCTTGTAAAAGTCAAGGTTAAGTGTTAGCTGCAACTATCGCAATGCTTGTAAGACTGACAAAGGGCAAAATATCATCGCCCGCTGTACAAATGGCAGCGCCTGAAGTTAGCTGCAAGAGTTAAACAAGCGAAATCGCCAATATCATAACGAAGTTTGACCCCAAGTAGCCATGTTTCGCGAGGATCTCATAAATTCATGAATCTTAAAACAAAGATTGCCGCTGGCAGGCATGTCTAACGTTGAATCATAATGATTGTCGGCAATGACCAACCTCACGTCATGCTGATCATTTTAGAAGAAGACCCATATCAATATCACGTTTTGAAAATCTTACTTTTTTAGCCATGGCGGCCATCTTGAATTTCCGGCCGACCTGAAATCTTGCTAGGATCAGTTAGACATCAGGAGCAACATCCTTGTGAAGTTTTATGAAAATCCGTCAAGTGGTTTCTGAGGAATATTCGCTACAAGATTTTACTTTATAACTCTATGTAAACAAAGAAGGATAAAAATATCGGACAGGGAAAGCAGCATTCAAGGACGACAGTCAACCACAAAACACAAAAACAAACACGCAAACAGACAAACGAAAAGGCAAAAGTAATAAAAAATGCAAACAACATCACAAACACAAAAGGGTTGACAATAGGGCTACCGCCTTGGAACGGTCAGTGGCAAAGTAGGCCACTGGGGGCTCAAACCGGTTCTCGGGTGCACCAAACCTCACACTTACCCTACTGTCATCCCATTAAAACAGGACAGTGTAAATAAAGAATTCCCCGCCATGATCTAATCTCTAACCAACAAGGCATCATCAATAGGCAATATAAGTAAAACACAAATATGCTCGTGTAAATATAATACAAAAAACCAATAGCCTAGAAAGCCACAATGAATGTACTCAATGACTTGACAGAAGACAGAGCAGTAAGAAAATAAACCATTAAGGGCACGACAAGAAAGATCATAGACAAACATCCCAATGGGCTTTAGGTAGGCGTCATCATAGGGTCCACATCCTGTCCGGTCATCGTACATTTAAAGTGGAAAGCATAGTGGCGAACTGTAAAAGGGTCCACCATCAAGCATGCAGTACGTTGCAAAATGATAGGGTCATAACCTCTTTTGATTAACTTTTTAACAAGTTTAACAAAGATAGTATGAAAGTGATTATGACCAAGAAAGAATCTTACCAAGTTTATAAATCACATCACCATAGAAGTCATAAATATGACCGCTGGCGGCCATGTTGAATGCCGAATCAAATAATTTTCGACAAGGATCAACATGCTGATAGTTAAGAAAAAGTCCCATATCAATTATCAGTTTTCAAGAAGTAGTCGCTACAAACTGTTTTTTTTAAAAATATTTTGTTAGCCGTGGCGGCCGTGTTAAATTTCCATGCCACCTGTAATTTTGCTAGGATAATTAGACACCAAGAGCAACATTCTTGTGAAGTTTTATGAAAATGTGTCAAGTATTTCAGAAGAGTAGTCGCTAAAAGTTTTAACTATATAACTCTATGTAAAGAAAGGTGGCCGCTGGCAGCCGTGTTTAAAGAAGGATAAAAATAAATTACAAATAAATTACATGTTTAAGTCGAATCAAATGATTTTCGACAAGAACCAACATCATGTCATGCGTATCATTTTCGACCATCTTGGATTTCACATACGCATGTACTTTTTGCTAGGATCAACTAGACATTATGGGCAACATTTCTGTAAAGTTTCATGACAATCCATCCAGTAGTTTCAGAGGAGTAGTCATTACAAATAAGTTTACGGACGGACGACGGACACCGCACCGCTGCATAAGCTCTGCTGGCCTTTGATCAGTAGACTTAACAAGAGATCGATGACTTTGAAGCTCTACTGATAGGTTTTGATACCTAGATCAAAATATGTCAAGTAGTTTCAGAGGAGTAGTCCAATAAGTTTTTACTATATAAGTCTATGTAAACGAAGATGGCCATCGGCGGCCATGTTTAGTCGAATCAAAGAAAAATTCTACAAGGATCAAAATCATGTCATGCACTGCAAACTTGCTTTTTAAAAGCTATTTTTAGCAGTGGCGGCAATCTTGACATTTCGACTGACCTGAACTTTTACTAGAATCAACTACACATCCAGGGCAACATCATTGTGAAGTTTTTATGTTATAACTCTATGTAAACAAAAATGGCCGCTGGCGGCCATGTTTAACGTCGAAACAAAGTAGTTTTCGATAAGAACCAACATTATGTCATGCTGATTATTTTAGAAAAAGTTCCATAACAATATCACTTATATTGTTCCAAAAGTAGTCGCAACATACTTGTTTTTTAAATTAAAAATATTTTTAGCTTTGGCGCCAATCTTGCATTTCGCATCAACGTGAGTTTGTGCCAGGATCAACTAGACATCATGGGAAACATTCCTGTATTTTCCTAAATATCCATGCTGTCGTTTCAGAGTAGGCTGAAGGAAGACTCTTGATTTTCCTTTTGATCAAAGGCCTGTATAATTCCCGAATGAAATGATTGTTTCTAATGAGGCACAAAAACATAGGTCTGTGAAATGCCATGCTCGATGACTGTTAGCGAACTGTAAAGAGTATTAAAGGCAGAATTAAAAGATGATTTATACTTGCCTAATTAGTAATCGTGACAGTATGGGTTATCACAACCATCACACTATCACAGCCTGACTTCTATGGTGATGTGATTTATAAACTCCGTAAGATTCTTGGTCATGATCACTTTCATACTATCTTTGTCAAACTTGTTTATCAAAAGAGGTTGCTTGGTGGTGGACCCTTTTACAGTTCGCCACTATGCTTTCCTCTTTAATTGTACGATGACCGGACACGCTGTGGACCCTATGATGACGCCTACCTAAAGCCCATTGTGATGTTTGTCTATGATCTTTCTTGTCGTGCCCTTAATGGTTTATTCTCTTACTGCTCTGTCTTCTGTCAAGTCATTGAGTACATTCATTGTGGCTTTCTAGGCTATTGTTTTTTTGTATTATATTTACAAGCGCATATTTGTGTTATACTTATATTGCCTATTGATGATGCCTTGTTGGTTAGAGATTAGATCATGGCGGGGATTTCTTTATTTACACTGTCCTGTTTTAATGGGATGAAGTAGGGCAAGTGTGAGTTTTTGTGCACCCTAGAACCTGTTTAAACCCCCAGTGGCCTACTTTGCCACTGACTGTTCCAAGGCGGTAGCCCTATTGTCAACCCTTTTGTGTTTGTGATGTCGTTTGCATTTATTATTGCGTTTGCCTTCTTGTTTGTCTGTTTGCGTGTTTGTTTCTGTGTTGTGTGGTTGACTGTCGTCCTTGAATGCTACTTTCCCTGTCCGATCTTTTTATTTTCGTATGTACACAAAATTTAGGAGGAAAATGAAGAAACTCTTCACAGACATTTGTCAGAAGATACCACGAAACTGTGAATTAGAAAATACCACCACCCTGAAATACTAACCTGGTAGATATCTTCTGTCACTACTGCTATCTCTCAACACGTCACAGGATACACAACAAGGCAGAATACCTTAACACTGCAAATACAATCCGCAAAACCATGTAAAGTGCGAGCACAAGACATACATGAAGCAAATATAATGTGGGAACGATATGTTTTGTTACATGTAAATCTGAAAACTTGTAAATGCTGGAATATTATGAAACATCAAACACTGCTGAATAGATCATAGCACCTAAGGTATGCCTGTTGCAACAGTATGTTCTTTCAATCATTGATCAAAGAAATGGCCCTATAAAGTTTCAGACTGTGAATTTATACGTGTGGATGCAATATTAACCTCGAAATGTGTTCATTGGACATGGATGCCCCAACTGGCTGCAATCAGTGAGGAACATTGACGTGAGATCAATATCAGGTCTTTCTTGCGTAATATAGCAGAGGCCGAGAGGCCTGTAAAAGGCCTCTTCCCAACTGAAGATTTGACATTTTTTTCCCAATTTTAATACCAAAGTGTGGAATAATATCCTGACAATGCTCCTTCGTTCGATGCTGTCCTCCATCAACATATGTCGCAGGACACACTTACTTTCTTTCAATGCTGCTGTCTCTCAACACCTGATGAGGGTACATAAAAGTGAGAATACCTTTACACTGGAAAGACAAACCGCAACACCATGTAAACAATAACACAAGAAATAAAGCAAGGAAATAACTTCGCAAAGTCAATGGCTTATAAATGCACAATTATGAAACGCCATGCTTTGCAAAATAGTGCACATTACCAAATGCTTGCCTGATGTCAAAGTACCTGGCCTATAAACCACTGAACACAACATGTCATATTAGATTATATTTTGACAGCAACCTCAAAGAGAGATGAGATGGGGGATAAAGGCTTCCCATTCGACATACCTCGACCATGAGCAATGCATGTGTAAAACCGTCAATGTGAATGGCCATATAAAGCCATGACGACCTTTATCTACAAACACAAATGCAACACAGTTCAATTTCAGGTACCCACCAAACCGCCAACGTATTACTAACCTGGCAAATGCCTTCCTTAACTGCTTAACAATCTAAAAAAAAAGAGTATGATAATGGACCTTTGGAAACGGCCGAGCACGACACTTACGAAATATTGCAGTCTCGGTTTGATTGGAAAAAAAACCAACTTCAGGAAAACCAAGCAACCTGCAACGCTGCTGCAAAGCGAAATACCGCAACACTGAAATAGAAAGCATTCATACTCTGTAGATATTATAACAGTTTGCTGTTAGTATACATATTAAACATCCAGTTGTTTATTTCATCTATCTACGCCTACTATAAAATGAAGTTGCTTAAGAGGGCTTGTGAACGCTCTACTGGCCAAATATAAAGTTTACGTGGTAGGGGCCGTAACTCGTCTCACAAAATCATTCAACCATATGATATATGCAACTAGGCTTGGTACTGATCAGCCCTGCCAAGTTTCGTTGAATTGCAGCCAGAGGTTCAGGAGAACTAGTCTGTACAATTTGTCAAAGTTAGTGTATTAAAACCTTTAATTGGTCTTAACTTGAACACGACAATGAAATGTTCAACTAGGATTGGTAATAAGCATCCCCGCCAAGATTCGTTGAAATCCGACCATTGGATCAGGAGAAGTTAATTGGGCATTAAAACCTTAAAAAGGCAAAAAATCATTCAACCAAAACATGGCAATGACAGGTGCAACTAGGCTTGGTACTGATCTTCCCCGCCAAGATTCTTTGAAATCCGACAAGGAGTTCATAAGAGACTAATAACAATTCCAGACAGCACACCGTTCTCGGTTAAAAACTAATATCCCAAATAAACTACAACAAAACTCTAAACAAACGCTCTTACATAATCAACAAATAATTAATCATCAACTGAATGTCACATTTATGACATGTTTATATACATTTACATGAATAAGGATATAATAAACAGAATCAAGATTTCACAGAATTTTTTTACCTAATAAACATTTTTGCGTGACATGGATAAGAAATGATTATTCTTCAGTTTATGTAAGTTGTACATTTATAAAAAATAAAGTGTAATAGTTACGTCGCAGGACGATGCATATCAGAAGTGGACTCACTGTTGTAATTTTCTTGTGTAAAAGGTGTCCAACTTGTCGGCCCTTTGCACTATATAGAGGCCACGTTTTGTATATTGTTTCTCAAATTAAAGCGTCTCCGTGGCAGAATGGTTATCGACGGCGAGTGGTAAACCTTCGCTTCTCACCGCTGCGGGTTCGAATCCCACTGAGAGCTCGACTTGTAAGAGAAGACGTGTCGATTCTTACGGATGGATGGAGGTGTACAGTATTGGCTCAACCCAGGAAAAGTGGGTGGTCTGCCTCCACTACAAAAAAATCAACCGTCATATATAACCGTACATACGTTGAAAATGACGTAAAATATCATACAAACAAATAAACTTAAAATAAAAATATTCTATTCCATTCTAATAAAACAACATGAAAAAGCGTCACGTAACGTTATGAAAACATAAAAATACACAATTTGAATCTGACTTCATCGCATAGGCACACAAACTACACTTTAAAACACAGAAAAATGATAAAGTTTCACATATAACTTACAATAACAGACTGCCCGCTGATATTGTCATGTTCGCAGACCTGAATAATTGTAAACAGGGTGTGAGCAGCATCGAATATAATGTTGATAAAACTAGCTACCAAATTATACGATAAAGACCGAACTAAATTATTGCAATAAAGTATGATTAAGCATGTATCAGACTCTATCTTTTTTGTAGCATGGTGTACTTAGTAACACTGTGACGTCATAGTGACCGTACTGTAAATTCCAATATCCGGTAGTTGTAGAACGGCATAGCCACGCCCATTTAGTTACCCTAAATTAAACGATTTAATGCTCTGCATTCATCAAAGGAAATGTCACCGACCATGCTACAAACCTGTATACTGTTTACAGAGTTTACATTGTTTACATCTATAGCAAATGAAGAAACGTCTTAGTTATATAAGTGGATATAAAAGTCGAATCGGAAACGCAGAATCCACGGACAACAGAAAAACACAAACACGCACATAAACAAAGTATTGACCGCCTACTATGGTAATTAAGGTTCCATGAACATTTGATACCCGAGACATGTAATGTTACGTGATGGAGAAAACGCGACTCGGTAGGCAAACTAATAGCTGTTTTGGTGGTATTGTTCTTCCATTAAGTGATACATGTATCGTGTCATACCATCATATAATATATGCTGACAGTGAGTTTACACCATGATACAATCGTCAAGGTATGTAACAGAAATAATATATTTTATGATAGATATAATACATAATTAAAATGAGATATAATGTAACTGATTGTTTATCACAAAAATAATTATGCCATTCTCTCCAAAAACACATGCTATTTCTAGTGACTCAATACCAGCAATTACATAATTTCACAGATCTCTGTCGGTAATAAAAACCCTACATATTATTTAACTTTTTATTCCAAAAAAGAAGGCATTTATCAATGCTAACATACGGCTTCTGATTTTATTTATTTCGCAGTATTAGGCAATAGAAATAATTTTCCCGTGACATATTGCCATTATTGTATTGTATCAGATTAGATAAACTTACGACCATTTTGATCTTAAATCAATTTCTCAAATGCTTCACTATAAATTACACTTTTCAAATAAACGTGATTTCATTTCATCTTATACATGTGATATTACTGCACTACGTGCACACATACTTTAAAATGTAAGACCGTTTTATTACTTCAAGGTAAAATGCACGAATTATAACCTTTTGAAAACGTATTGCACAGTATCGATATCAAAATGCTTTATTAGCCGAACAATGATCCAGCCAGGTGACATTAAACAGTCGAATACGTGACGTCATTTAGTTTTATTTCATTGCGTTTATTAGAAATGGGTTAACCAGTATCGAAATTCTGATTTTGCGAAAATATATCGGTCGTTCAACGGTCGCAAATCGTGCTTAACGGCACCGTTAACGCGCCTCCATTAACCGAATGTATCGACTGATATACCGTTTAGCGTTGTGTTTTTCCAATTAATAATTAATACGTTGTGTCCTTTAAAGAATAACGATTCTTCCATTTAATAACATTTTTATTAAGCCTGTTTACAACATGGCTTAGCTCTGAAACAGTCTGACACACTCTGAACCCCTGATCCTGACTGATCAGATCCACTGATTTACACTGGTCTCTCTTACCTTAATATTTATACAAAATCCGTGACATTTCTGAATTCTAACCCACGAGAACATGTGGCTGTTGCTTGTACCAATTGTCAGTCATGTTACTTATTAAAGAATAGTGTCTTAATTCACCAAGCCAAAAACACCAACTATTATTTATATTATATCACACTTATCACAAAATTTTAATTTAATTTACCAGTAATGAGTGCTTTGCTGATGCAAGTTTAACGTGTGCATGGGAAAATGTGCCATATCTAGATCATCGAAATGTCAATGTTACTCATTGTTCTGTGCATTCAAAGTGGCACAAAACGTTATTTATTAAAGCAGCTTGTGTAACTATGTTATGTTACGCCGTCGCAAAAAAAATCAGAATTTCAATACAGTTAACCATATAATTATAAATGTGTACCAACAACATATGTTACTTAATTCATGTCATAAACACCAGGATATGTTTGTTTAAATTGAAGCTGATATCACTGATAAGGACGCTTACTTTAAGCAGTTTTTGCAGCACTACTTTATATCAGAATTACCTCGCTCGCGGATTGTTCCGTTGTCCTCAGGATTTCCATTAAATGAGAGACGCATACAACTATTACGAAGTTAACTACAAGGAGTTTTCATTAAACGTCACATTCACTATTTGTCTAGTATGTATACTTAACGCCATTAAAAGTGCAAGTTTTTTTTTATTTTGTGTTTATTTTATTTTGTGTTAATTTTTAATTAAAGATGTCTCCAAGATCGATTGTAGTGTTAAGTACATTTTAGAAAGTATCCACATGGTGACCGATCAATTTCATGTATTGAAAGAAGTAAAATCAGAATTATGCGAAATCCATGCTTCCTACCAATCTGGCGTTTTTAATGACCTACTATATATGAGCACAGGATAGTAAATCATCCCCTTTGTGTAACTAGATACGTAGCGCTTTAGAACGTTTGTGACAACACACATAACTTAACCTTCTGTTTGTTTATGTAGACAATATGTTGACAAGTGAAACGTCTCACATATAAAGAAACGACATAAGAAATACTAATAAGGGAGATCCTTTGGAAGCACAAACAAAACCAAGAGAATAAAGTCGCAGACTCGGTTTTATTGAGTCTGTTTATGAGAGTTAATGTTAAAAGCAATTCATGAGTGGTAATGTAAGAAGCAACACCTTTCACGCCCAATAGCACCGGCTTAAGTGGGATATATATTGAGCTCGTTGCTCCCAAAGGACTAGTAAAATCATATCCACCTTATCCACTGAACTACCGATCGAATAACTTTTTTTAAAATTTGAGATAAAATACACAAACAATAATGACGTCATTGCGTAACCTTTGATTGTCGTAGAGCTCCCATGCCTTGGCGAGGCCTCGAGCAAATCCTGTCGTAGGTTGATTTTTCGGTAACTGGATAAAGTAGAGAAGATAGTGCGATAACGTGGTGCAATTCATTTTGATTATGTTGCATTTAACGATAAGGAAATCGAGTTAAAACATTCCTTAAAAAAAAGTAAAAAGATATGTATCTTCTTTCTTTTGAAGTTGAGTAAACATAAAATGATACTTTTGACATATATCCAGAAAATGAATGAACACGGTGCCAATACACACAAGGTTCTATGTACGAAAGTTTGTTTTGTTGTTGTAAACATTTATAAATCCAAAATATGAATGCATAAATGCCAATTAAATCGCAGTTCACCAAATACGTGCTGATTCATTAACTTCCTGTACAATTCTTTTAAATAAAAAGCAGTCATATCATACCTGATCTGCCTTATACGGAATACCTGCGATGGAGTGACTGTATCTGAAAATAACAACGGTTTCGTTATTATTGATTAGTACATATATTGATATAAATTAATATACAATTTGTGGACGTTTGGTGAGGTCGATACTGGTTCTATGGAGCGGATAAAAACTAGCCCTAACCAAATAAGCCCGTTAGGACAAAGTATAGATCGAATCACATTTCCCTGTGTATTATATTATGTAGTATTGTGTAACTGTAATTTCAAGCAAAATAGTATAATTTCAGAACGTGTATTATAATCAATTGATATCATAAGGCTATAGTAGAAATAGTCATTAATCATTGATCATTTCCATTCGATTTATTTAGAATTGCTCATCTAATCTTTATTTCACTACGCTCATGAACAGTATCAATCAAACTGAGACTGCAATATTGCGTATGTGTCGTGCTCGGCCGTTTCCAAAGGACCATTATCATACTCTATGTTTAGACTGAAAAACATACTTTCTCAAGAAACACATATTATTTGCAATAACTTTTATCTATCGTTATGCGATGAAAACTTTAAATAAAAAAGTATGGTTCAGTAACCCGAGTCGCCATGTGTGAGTCGTGTGATTGCAAGTGAACTAATTAGAGAGAATGAATGTTTTGACATAACATTGTATGATTAGTTAAAACTTATTTATTTTACATCGATTGTAAAGAAGGCTCTCTGAACTTATTTTACTCTCTATCGGTGTCTTCCTGTGTAGAACCATTAGTATACAAATGAATATAAAGTGTCTTGTTCATGGACAAAACACATATCGTCATGATGGGACTCGATCCCGCAAGTTTTCGATCATGGGTCCAACGCTCTAACACTTGTATATATGTTTGATTAACTTCATCGAATACAACTCTGATAACAATGCCGAAATAAATAGGGAAATGCCGAAACTTTTACTTTAATGTTTATTTTATTCGTCAGGTTCAATAAACAAATCAAACCTCTTCTCCGTGTCCGTATAAAAAACTGATGCCATGAATATGTAATGTGTAGACAACTAATGCGTACATATCATGGGTTTAAGTTATCTTTCAGTCAGTTGTTTGGTTAATTCGGTAAAACACATGCCCGGCAACAAACATATCATTAAACATGTTGTGCCTGTGAGTGTCTTTGTATAAGATAAGGATGAGGATAGAGGCAATATAATATTGCATTAAGCATTATCAACATGTTTTAATAGATTTTCTTCAAATATAACGCAACTAAAATACTTTAATTCAAAACGTTTTAAATATCTTTAACATATAGACTAGAGACCGAGAACATGCGATTATTATTTACGAATAAGGGTGATAGTTATGGAAGATGGATGCGGTCATTTCGACTTTTCGACTTTTCGCCCTGATAATAACCCTTTCCACAACGCGAAAAGTCGAAAAGTTGGCGACTTTTCACCTTCAACTTTTCGGGTTTGCGACATTTCGCCTTCGACTTTTCGCCTTCGGGATGGCGACTTTTCGGCTTCGAGAAATAGTCTGGACGAGTTTATATGTTGGACCCCTTTTATGTTTGTAGTAAAGAAAAAGGACCACCAGACCCAAAGAATAATTTCTTTATTATTTAACAGAAACAGTAAACATATAGACTGCAATATTTCGTATGTGTCGTGCTCGGCCGTTTCCAAAGGTCTTTATCATACTCTTTTTTTATATATATCGTCTATGACAACTTCGTCTCGACGAATGGGTCTACTAGAACGAGTAACGGTTTAATGGAATGGAGTTTATTGTTCACCGACAAGTCCCAAGCGGCTTGCCAAGAGTTACGAATATATGTGTTGATACAACTTTTAAAATCAGTATAAGGTAATTTGGTATTAGATATATGTAAACCTAATGCTGCATTAGCAGCACTATCAGCTCTATCATTACCACGTATTCCAACATGGCTTGGAAAGCAGCAGAACATAATAACATTATCAACTATAAGAGAATTGTACTTTTCTAAAAGTTGAAGCACAACTGGATTATCATGTTTCATATTACCAGTGCTTGAAGAGATGAAAAGGAAACAGAAAATATTACGAAATGGTCATCATCAGATTCCTGAATAAAACTTAAGGCAAGTTCAATTGCCTTAAGTTCAGCTGAGAAGATAGAGGCCTTGTCAGGCAGGCGGCTCGTTATGCTATTTTTGTGAACAACAGCTGCTGCAGCTACCTTGTCTCCATCTTTAGAACCATCTGTGTATATATGTTGAAAATTACTGTATTTCGATTTAATTTCATTAAATTTGCTTTGAAAGATGATGGGATCTATAATGGATTTGTTATTATTACAAAGATCAATAATTGTTGGTGTTTCCAAAGTCCACGGTGGAATTTGTGGTACTTTGTACTTGGCAATCACATTTAGGTTGATTTCAGTGACTCTTAATTTTGGTTTAAAGCGGCTATTTAAATTTTTCCATTACTATTCAATGATAATCATGTCAGGTTCAATAATATATTATAAATCCATTTATCATGTACGCCACGCCCGTGAAAAGCACCACTTGCATTGCTTTGGCAAAACCAAGAGTATAATGCGGAAGATATATGCACGCCCGTGAATCGCACCACCTGCACTGTTTTGGCAAAACCAAGAGCCTCAGTATAAGGCGAAGGATTTCCAGATAAAAATGCTCGAAGCAATGCAGGTTGATGTGTGTTAAGGTGGCTATGCGTTCTACATTCTCCTTTCTACATTCGAACGTATATCTCCGTTCTACATTCGAACCTAGTTCTCCGTTCTACATTCGACTTCTGTTCTTCGTTCTACATTCAAACCTAGTTCTCCTTTCTATATTCGAACCTAGTTCTCCGTTCTATATTCGACTTCAGTTCTCCGTTCTTCATTCGACTTCAGTTCTCCGTTCTACATGCCACACCAGTTCTCCGTTCTACATTCGACCCTAATTCTCCGTTTTACATTCGCCTCCAGTTCTCCGTTCTACATTCGACTCTATTATCATACTTTTTTTCTAGTTCTCCGTTCTACATTCGAACCTAGTTCTCCGTTCTACATTCGACCCTAATTCTCCGTTCTACATTCGAACCTAGTTCTCCGTTCTATATTTCAGTTCTCCGTTGTGCATTCAGCTCAGGTCTCCGTTCTACATTCCACTCCAGTTCTCCGTTCTACATTCGACTCTGGTTATCCGTTTAACATTCGAATCCATTTATCCGTTCTACATTCGAACAGAGTTCTCCGTTCTACATTCAACTTCAGTTCTCCGTTCTACATTCGACTCTAGTGCTCCGTTCTACTTTCGACTCTAGTTCTCCATTCTACATTAAAACCTAGTTCTCCGTTCTACAGTCGACTTCAGTACTCCGTTCTACATTCGAACCTAGTTATCCGTTCTACATTCAATGAATACGTTATAGCTAAGAAAACATAAACAAGTGATGCAAACGCCGTATTGCGAATTCACCATTTTAACTAAAAAATCTAAGTACAAAACGGGGGATAATAAGAATAAAATTCATGGCAGCGTTATGGTTTTGTCATATTACATTGTGTATTGACAACGAACATGTGTGCCAAGTTTCAAAGCTTTCCGACAATTCTTCTCTTTTTTTTTGAAATATGAGGAAAAACAAGCAAATTTAACCAAAACGTCAAAACGTGTAGACAGACATACGGACGGACAGACAGACAGACTGACAGTCGCGGACAATAATAGTTCTAATAACGGGTCAAATTGGTTGGGCATACCATATATAATATATTTTAGAGATGTTTCTATGATTTCTTTATACAAACACTGGACCCTGGTTTGGTGCCATATTCCTTCTTATATACAAAATAAGTCAAATACTGAAGATCTGTCAAATACCAAACACGCCAATTGCTCAATAAATGCTTGAGGTGTTATGCCACTTCTCCTAATAATTGCATTTGCATGTTTTTATCATATTTATTAATGTAATATACTGATAAGGTATACAAATATATTCAATGTCAAACTGTCGTGTTGTCCAGAACGCCAGTCCATCTGCCAAAAGTACTAAAAACAATCATTTACACAGACCGTTTGAGAAAAAGTTACCAGTTGATGGTATTGCTAGTAATGACACATTTGCATATTTGAATGATGCTTAATAAATAGTGGATAATAACATAAATTTTATAGAAAATGAGGAGATAAATAAACGTTGCATCATGTGTATACTTGCATTTTAAACATACGTTGTTGATTTTTTTTTTGGTATGAGCCACAATTTCTTCCATCATTTCCTGAAGGCCTTTGCCGTCAGTATTATAATTAACAACTAGAACTAAAATAGTCCTACTTTGTCCGAATTTCCAATCTGAGCACGGACGATTTCGGAATTGAGCATAATTACAATTCCGATAATGCCGCGCATTAAGCCCTGTTGGAATTTTGAATAAACGGTATATATATAATTAAAAGCAAATAATTAAAACGTGCATTATAGTTGTTTTTATGTTTGTTTGTGTTACGTTCATACTGTCTTTGTTAAACTTGTTAAAACGTTTTTCAAAAAAGGTTATGACCCTATCATTTTGCAACGTACTGCATGCTTGGTGGTGGACCCTTTTACAGTTCGCCACTATGCTTTCCTCTTTAATTGTACGATGACCGGACAGGCTGTTGACCCTATGATGAGGCCTACCTAAAGCCCATTGGGACTGTGGCGTTTGATGTTTGTCTATGATCTTTCTTGTCCTGCCCTAAATGGTTTATTCTCCTCTATCAAGTCAATGAGTACCTTCATTGTGGTTTTCTAGGCTATTGTTTTTTTGTATTATATTTACACGGGCATATTTGTGTTTCACTTATATTGCCTATTGATGCTGCCTTGTTGGTTAGAGATTATATCATGGCGGGGATTTCTTTATTTACACTGTCCTGTTTTAATGGAATGACAGTAGGGCAAGTGTGAGGTTTGGTGCACCCTAGAACCGGTTTAAACCCCCAGTGACCTACTTTGCCATTGACCGTTCAAAGGCGGTAGCCCTATTGTCAACCATTTTGTGTTTGTGATGTCGTTTGCATTTATTATTACTTTTGCCTTCTTGTTTGTCTGTTTGCGTGTTTGTTTCTGTGTTATGTGGTTGACTGTCCTCCTTGTCCCTGTCCGATATTTTTATATTTCTATGTGTGAAAACTGAGAGCAATGTTGTTGTTTTTTACACATTTAAATGTTATTACATTTTTAAAACACAAACATAAGTGTTAGACAGCAAGTTGGGATCACTGGTATCAATTAAAAATAACTAACAAAAAGATGCACATTACAAAGTGTCTAT
The DNA here is from genome assembly GCA_037043455.1 of Cyrtodaria siliqua. Taxonomy (NCBI): domain Eukaryota; kingdom Metazoa; phylum Mollusca; class Bivalvia; order Adapedonta; family Hiatellidae; genus Cyrtodaria; species Cyrtodaria siliqua. The sequence goes on from JAWPHD010005096.1 coordinate 85,925, forward strand.
AGACACTTAAAAAAAGAGTATGATAAAGAGTATGATAAGAGTATGATAATGATAAAGACATAACCAATGACTCTGTCTAAATTCATGTCTAGAGTATGACTGTAATATAATACTTCTTTTGTTTATAACTGTAATGTCATAAACTCGTTATTTCGGTATACTCACTTCACCCTATTTGAAATTTGACGAGAGGGGTACTAGATAAAACCAGAAATGTTAGACAAATAATGCTATGTGACAATTAAGAGATGACATTTGACGAACGAGAGAGGTACTGGACTAAACCAGAAATGTTAGACAAACAATACCGTGTGACCATGACTAGAGGGGTACTGGATGGAACAAGAAATGTTACACAAGCAATGCCGTGTGACCATTAAGAGATAACTTTGACGAGATGGGTACTAGATAAAACCAGAAATGTTAGACAAACCATGTTGTGTGACCCTTAAGAGTTGACTTTGACGCGAGGGGTACTAGATAAAACAAGAAATGTTAGACAAACAATGCTGTGTGACCATTTAGAATTGACATTGACGAGATGGGTACTAGATAAAACCAGAAATGTTAGACAAGCAATGCCGTGTGAATATTAAGTGATGACTTTGACGAGAGGGGTACTAGATAAAACCATAAATGTTAGACAAACATTGCTGTGAGACCATTAAGAGTTGACTTTGACGAGAGGGATACTAGATAAAAACAGAAATGTTAGACAAACAATGCCGTGCGACAATTAAGAGACGACAATTGACGAGAGGGGTACTAGATAAAACCAGAAATGTTAGACAAACAATGCCGTTTGACCATTAAGAGATGACTTTGACGGGAGGGGTACTAGATAAAATCATAAATGTTACAAAAACAATTCCGTGTGATCATTAAGAGAGGACTTTGAGGGAGGGGTACTTGATAAAGCCAGAAATGTTAGACAAACAATGCCGTGTGACCATTAAGAGATGACATTTGACGAAAGGTGTACTGGATAATACCAGAAATGTTAGACAAACAATGCCGTGTGACCATTAAGAGATGACTTTGACGAGAGGGATACTGTACAATACCAGAAATGTTACACGGGCAATAACGTGTGGCCATTATGAGATAACTTTGACGAGATGGGAACTAGATAAAACTATAAATGTTAGACAAACAATGCCGTGTGACAATTAAGAGATGACATTGGACGAGAGGAGTACAGGATAAAACCAGAAATGTTAGACAAACAATGCCGTGTGACCATTAAGAGATGACTTTGACGAGAGGGGTACTGTATAATACCAGAAATGTTACATAGGCAATAACGTGTGGCCATTATGAGATAACTTTGACGAGATGGGTACTAGATAAAACCAGAAATGTTAGACAAACAATGTAGTGTGACCATTAAGAGATAACTTTGACGAGATGGGTACTAGATAAAACCAGAAATGTTAGACAAACAATGCCGTGTGACCATTAAGAGATAACTTTGACGGGACGGGTACTAGATAAAACCAGAAATGTTAGACAAACAATGTCGTGTGACCATTAATACCTGTGTACTTTATTTAAGCCGAGATAACGCCGCCCGTTGCACACGAAATGGTGTTAAATTCAACCTGTTTTATCTGAAGATTGCATTCGTTTTCATCTGTTGCTTCCATCACGAAATCATTTCTTGTCAGCATGACTGAAACGTCCTATATAATGTAAAAGGAAAATATACAAATGTTATTAGTGAATGCATGGTTTCATTCACAGTATATTGACAAAATTAACAGGAACGTGTCGCTATTGTTTAAGCGTGTTTTGAGAAGTTGTGCTTTATTTTATTAATTTTATATCTACTTCGAAGTAGATATAAACTGTTTCTTAAACACTTATCTTAAACCAGTATCAGTCAGCTTAAATAATGCAATCTCGATAGCGTGGATGACAACGTGGAAGGTCTCACTAGACAGTTAGCTCCATTAAACTCCACGTTGGAATACTTCTTGCGCCATAAACATGATAAAATGTAAAACTCTATTCTTTGGTTTTAAACAGTTTTAATAACTGCTCACAGACATATTTATTGTTGCTCCAGGTGGGGTGAAACTAGAAATTCAATGTTCAACAATAAGACGATACTTTCACTCACATAAGATGGATGATGAAGAGGAAACGGAACTGGTCCAAACTATATCGTACATGTTCACAGTAATGCAATGGAAGATACCACTCAAATTATAAAAATATTGTGCATGTGTTTCATAAAACATAAAACAACAAGAATTATGCCTTGGACAAATTCGGTTCAGAATAACCCAGTACACGTCATTCATATAGCCAATATACTAAAGCTGTACTGTGCAGTCAGACCTAAACGTCTCTCATGTGGAAGTGAGCACAGCTACGGACAATCGAACCAGGCTTGCATTACAGAGGAGCGACTGCCATACAATGCAATTTCAGTTATTATATTTCGTTTAGTCTGTTAAGTGTTTCTGTATAACCGAGCATGTTATAGTAGTTGTTATTACAGCAACGTGGTTTGTTTATGATTTATACTTATGTTCGTTGTTCCTCACCTGTGAGACCCCTTCGTTCCGCACAGTTTCGTAGATGCTCCACAATTGTCGAGTGAACTCGTCAACGACAAGGATGCTGAAAAATATTGTTTGTCTCAGACTTTAAAGGCACATTATGTTTTATTATTATAATACAATTGCACTTTTACTTTTCCAAAAGGACCTAAACAGATTTATAAATTATAAACATGTAATCGTGCCCTCAGTGGTTTATTCTCTTGTTGCCCTGGCTTCTGCTAAGTCATTGAGTACCTTCTGTGTGGCTTTCTAAGCTATTGTTTTTTGTATTTATATATACACGAGCATCGTTTTGTTTTACTTATATTGCCTGTTAATGCTGCTTTGTTGGTTAGATAATAGTTAATGGCGGTGATTTCTTTATTTACACTGTCCCGTTTTATTGGGATGACCTTAGGGTAAGTGTGAGGTTTGGTGCACCCTAGAACTTGGTTTAAACCCCCAGCGGCCTTTCTTGCCACTGACCGTTCCAAGGCGGTCGCCCTGTTGTCACCCCTTTTTGTGTTTGTGTCGTCATATGCCTTTATTTCTTATTAACATTGCCATTCATGTTTGTCGTTTTGCATGTTTTTGGGTTTACTGTGTTCTGTGAAAGCTGCATTTTCTGTTCGATTTTTATACTTTTTTTACTGAACTAAATTAGACAGCGCAATGGAATGAAATGTTTTTCATCCGTTAAAACACTATTTTATACAGATACAGAAACCTCAGAGTGATGTGAGATGAAGGATAACGTTTCTCAGCAGACATGTCTACACAAGGGAGCAATCCCATGCGGTACATATATTTATGTACTTCTAACATGCATGTCTAATGCGTAACGCCTTATCATTGACCTGCCGAGCGAACAACTGGTCTAGAAATTTGAGATAAAAGATACAGAAAACATATCGAATGTCCATTTATACTTACTCCTTTAAGCAAGTATGTATGAACTCGTGGTTGTTAGCCACTTTGTACATCACTGTCTGAAAATGGGTATGTAGCCTGACAGCTTCATCAATCACGTTCTTTGGCATAACACTCGGAAACAAAGTAAACGCCTTGGTTCCACTCTCATCGGAAACTCGTCAATTGTGACTTTATTCTGAGCTCCTGCAAACAAAGTATTGCATACTGTTATAAGGCGCCTGAAGTTTTCAAAGCAATGAAACATATACTAACATTATTTTCTGGTCTAGAATATCCTTTGCATGGTATTGCATACTATGCATGTTACTATTATACAAGATTTTCGTTCCTTCAGGTATATCGCATACGGTGAAACATCTCATCCTGAGTATCTTAGGTTCCACAAACCTACAGGTTAACAAAACGAAGTTACCTGAAAACAGTTCAAACCAAGAATAATGTGGCAGCAGTGTTTGTGTGCGTGAAATTTGATGGTTGTAGGTCTAAACTTAAATGCTATTGTTAAAACGGATAATAGAACGGTCGGACGGACTGTCGTCAGTGTGTCTATTAAAGTAGCTATCCCGCTATTGTAATTAAGCTATTTGGGAATCCAGACTATACAGACATAATAAAACAGCTTTAACTTGCCGGGACAAACCAAAAAACTGGATGAGTTACCGGCTTATAATTCATTTTACGCATTTTTAATCGCCGTGCATAAACCTCTACTTTTATTCGGCACATGTATACTATTATATGATATAAACACATATGTAGAGTTTCTATAAATGATGTGTAGCATTATTTTGCCGTTATTTGGGCGATAATTTCCTTTAAGTGGAGCATTTCCTTGAGCTATGCACGCGATACCGAATTTGTGAGTCGGAGAGGTAACAGAAAAAAACGATAGGTTAAGACTACCGTAGCTTAAAATGTAAAAAATGTATTCGCAAGTTGATATATTTCTAGACGAAGTGAATATCAGACAGATAGCATGTTGTGTATGAGTTCGTGACCACGAATCTCTGTGTTGAATGTAAGAAAACATTATGGCACTTTACATGCAATTTGTTTAATATAGAAGACTTAATTAGCGTCTTATAATTTGTTCTGATCTAATTTTAGTACATACATTTTTTTATGCTCAAAAAAGTTGTCCTGATCTAGATTTACATTCCGTTTTAAGTAGATGTTAATTGTAATAGTTGAGTAGCATTCAAGGGCTTAAAAATAATTATATATAGTATTATTATATAATGGAACAAGAAAGATTAGAAATGGTTTGCAAAAAACTTAACCATTTAAAAGATAAATATAGAAGAGAATTGATGAGAGGTAGGCAACTCCAAGTAGAATATGAAGTAGTTCGTGATGATTTTATGGACACCAAAAAAAAGCGATTGCTGGTTGAAATGGATAATTATGAACGTGAGCTGGCCGGAAACAGAGAAGAGCTTCTTGAACTGAAATACAAAATAGCAAAGTATAGGAAAATAAAATACTCCATGGTAAAAAATGATATGCAGAGCGATGATGAAGACTACTGCCCGGTTCCGTCTGACTTTGCTTAACGAGTTGCAAATGTTATATAAAGACTTCGCCGAAAGTAGATTCGGCGAAAGTAGACATAAAATAAAAGTGCGCTCTCCTAAAATGACAAACCGGATTGATTAGTAGTATAGAAACGAGAGATATAAGCGGAGTTTTCCAGAGCGGGGTTGCTTGAGAAAACTGTTGAAATATGTTGGTGTTGATTTAGGCGTGACTTACATTTAGATTTTAGTGGTGTGAATGAGAGTTATGCCTGAGTCCCCACTGGCATATTTCATTAGTTTTTCTCGTTCCCCGCGAGGAAAACTGTGCCTATACCCCTCGTTTCTATACTACTAGTAGAATATTGCTTAGGCAGGTACGTGTGGCGTGCGAGGTGTTGTACCTTATATTACCTATAATTTTCAGATCTCTTAATACTATTGTTTGACTGTATACCTACATTCCCCTTAAAATCACGAAAATTAGGCTTTATGATCCAAAGGACCATTAAGTAATAGCAATACTGATTTGTAGTCGGGGCGACTTGTTACAGCCGCCACACAGCACCAAATAAACGCTAGTGGGTTCGTTGTGTTATTTTTGGTTCTTGTGGAACACGATACGTATATATGCCTTTATTTTTCGACAGTCTGTCCAATGTAAACTGATCTTTCAAATATCCATAATCTATGAAACATGTATACAAACTCAGTTTCTATTCATATATGAACTCAAGCCATTGCAAGACAATATTTAACTGAAATCAATGTTATATAAACCGTGATTGCAAAAACACATCTGTCATTGTCCTGTGGTAAATAACACAAGGCCAGAGTGGCTACAATAGCCTAACTATTCTTCGACTATTATCATGATGTGATAACAGCCCAAGTAATGATATGGTAACATCATGTATATGATATATTCACAACATATGCCACTCGTTTATTAAACATTGTATTTTCCGTCTTGAATCGTTTGTAGCATATAGCACTCGTTATTTTAGATATATGTTATATTTGTTTATACCGTGTTATACATATATAAACATGTCATGGGTCAACTACAAATAGATATATGTAATGAATGGCAATCACTAATGAATGGTACGACTGCAGTATACCTTACCTTGTTGTAGTCTATCAAATGACAATGCATGGTATATGATAATCAAGTAGCAGAAACAAACACCGTACCTCCCTTGGTGTAGTTCATTGAATGACAATACATGGTATATGGTAACGTAGCAGAAACAACCCTTGTTGAAGTATATTGAATGTCAATGCATGATATATGGTAATAACGTACCAGAAACAACATCGTACCTCCCTTGTTGAAGTATATTGAATGACAATACAAGGTATATGTAATAATGTAGCAAACAAAACACCGTACCTCCCTGGTTGTAGTCTATCGAATGACAATGCATGGTATATGGTAATAACATAGTCGCAACAAACACTGTACCTCACTTGTAGTCTTTCGATTGACAATGCATGGTATATGGCAATAACGTAGCAGAAACAAACACCGTATCTCCCTTGTTGTAGTATATCGAATGACAATGCATGGTATATGGTAATAACATAACAGAAACAAACAGCGTACCTCCCTTGTTGTAGTATATTGCATGATAATGAATAGTATATGGTGATAACGTTGCAGAAAAAACACCGTACCTCCCTTGTTGTAGTCTATCGAATGACAATGCATGGTATATGGAAACAACACCGTTCCTCACTTGTTGTATTATATTGCAGGACAATGCATGGTATATGGTACTAATGTAGCAGAAACATCACCGTACCCACCTTGTTGTAGTCTATCGAATGACAATGCATGGTATATGGAAACAACACCGTTCCTCCCTTGTTGTATTATATTGCATGACAATGCATTGTATATGGTACTAATGTAGCAGAAACAACACCGTACCCCCCTTGTTGTAGCATATTGAAAGACAAGGCATGGTGTATAGTAATAACGTAGCAGAAACTAAAACCGTACCTACCTTGTTGTAGTATGTGGAATGGAAATGCATGGTATATGGTAATAAGTACCTCCCTTGTTGTAGTATATTGAATTGAATTGAATTGCATTTTATAGTCGCACCAACAGCTAAGGTCATATGGCGACATTCCAGCTTCCATTGGTGGAGGAAGACCCAAGGTGCCCCTCCGGGCAATTTTCGTGCACGGGCGGGCACCTGGGTAGAACCACCGACGTTCCGCAAGCCATCTGGATAGGTTCCTCACATAATATAGTATATTGAATGACAATGCATGGTGTATAGTAATAACGTAGCAGAAAATAACACCGTACCTCCCGTTTTGTAGTATATTGAATGACAATGCATGGTATGTGATAAAAAAAGGATAGGACGTTCATTCCATGTACTATATGAATAAAGGCGTTGATGTATCTGTACGCTCTTTAACACGTAGTTTCCACAAGTTCATAGTTACTATACTATTGAAACAAACATCATTTTCATTTGACCGTCTAAGTGTTTATGCATTCCCAAATGGAACAATGACATTTGGTATGAATTTTAGATGCCTCGAATGTCATGTTTACTAAATTTGATGATATCCTGTGTATAATTAAATGATCTGTCTTGGTCAAACAACGCCCATAGTCGCCATTTGAACTTGGGAATCATGATGTGACATATATCTTTCGTAAACAGACGTTTGATGGTAAAGCTTATGTTATTTAAGTACAGGACGAGGAAACAATGGTGTAATACGTACAATAACCTACATCAAACTTTAATATTAGCTATACTATAAAGCAGCACCATTACACACACACGCAGTATAATTTCGGTCAAATGTCCCTTGCCAAGAGATCTGCCATTGTCCTCCATTTTCTCAGATACCCTCCGTATAAATTCTGCCACACCCTTCCAGTCCAGAGGTATTTCATGGTCCGTCTTCACTGATAACATATCTCTTCTAGTCTTCGCTTTTATGTTTCCTAATCGGTTTAAACATATTGTATTTCCAGTAGTTTACATACAGAGTAAAAATCACTGAACACAAATTCCTAATTACTCGCCTTTGTATCTTACCTAATTTTCTGATTTTAAATATATTTTACAATAGGTGTGTGATAATTATTTTGATTTGACCAATAGTTTGTAAGACAATTATATTTTGTTTAAATTGCTACATTTTTTGAAAGTTACCCTCATTTTAAATGAAAACATGATAATAAATTAATGTACGAGAAAAACATAACATGAATCGAAAACTACAATCGAAAGATATAAACTTCTTAAAACTGGTAGGAAATAATATAGAAAAATGAATTAAATAAAATTCAAATAACTGTTATTCAGCGTTAACATTAACATTTCTTCTGCAAACGCATTTGTAGTGGTAATGCTAGTAAAATGATATATAGGGTCCTATAGAAACCACAGCGTCCGAACGCAATGGCATCGTAGGTCCGCACTGTACTGCAAACAAGGACTTGAAACTACAATGAAAGAGACAAAAACAACAGAAAGGGTGGTGAAGACAGGGTTACCGACTTGGAACGGTCAGTAGGCAATAAGGCCTACTGGTTAGCTTGAATCGATTTTATATGCGCATAATCCTCGCTATTATCCTGTCTTCAGCGCCCCAGTAGACAAGACAGTGTAAACAAAACTACATCCCATCAAAAGGAACCCTGGTTGCCTCGGTGGGCGATATGCTACTGTCAGTAAAACATGATGTCAAAATAATTTTAATTGGCATATTTTAGAATTAGGATAATCGAAAGTTGCGCTAATTCAAAGTACTTAACAAAATCGTATATACCCAGTTGTATAGGTATTCCGTTCTCAAATATGTGTAATAGACTTGTTTTGTTCACATAAAAAGTAATCCGGCAAGGTTCAAAGCTCGTGCTTGCGCAGTCGAACAATAAAGCGCATACTTCGTTGTTGTTGTTTTCCGGAGTTATTTATTAAATTGTGTGATTATGAATATTAATTACACCGAAGAAGCATGATCAAAGACTCATACACAATATAATAAACATATAATGCAAAAATAAAAAGTAACCACTTTGTTTTTCTGCAAAATCTGAGACAGTAAGAACGAATTAACACTTGTAGCATGATTTTCTTTTAATAACATCTTTGTTTGATGTTCATACAAAATTTCATCGAAATATACCGAATAATAAAAAAAAAATCACAGTTTAAAAACATAGGAGTTGAAACGAAATTCACAAAACTTAACAAATGTAAAGGTAACCACAATAGCACAGATTCAGCAGTCTAAAGAAATATAAAAAAAGATCGGACAGGGAAAGTAGCATTCAAGGAGGACAGTCAACCACAAAACACAGAAACAAACACGCAAACAGATAAACAAGAAGGTAAAAATAATAATAAATGTAAACGACATCACAAACACAAAAGGGTTTACAATAGGGCTACCGCCTTGGAAAGGTCAGTGGCAAAGTAAGCCACTGGGGGTTTAAACCGGTTCTAGGGTGCACCAAAGCTCTCACTTACCCTACTGTCATCCCATTAAAACAGGACAGTGTAAATAAAGAAATCCCCGCCGTGATCTAATCTCTAACCAAAAAGCCAGCATCAATAGGCAATATAAGTAAAACGACAAATATGCTCGTGTAAATATAATACAAACAAACAATAGCCTAGAAAGCCACAATGAAGGTACTCAGTGACTTGCAGAAGCCAGAGCAACAAGAGAATACACCATTAAGGGCACGACAAGAAAGATCATAGACACACATCAAACGCCACCGTCCCAATGGGCTTTAGGTAGGCGTCATCTTAGGGTCCACAGCCTGTCCGGTCATCATACAATTAAAGAGGAAAACATAGTGGCGAACTCTAAAAGGGTCCACCACCAAGAATGCAGTACGTTGCAAAATAATAGGGTCATAACCTCTTTTGATAAACTTTTTAACAAGTCTTAGTCGATTTAAATACACAGAAAAATATTAAAAACCTCGCTAATATCTCATGTGTCCACCGTTACACCGAATACACGCAAGAATGCGACGTCGCATGCTTCTGACGTAACGAGTGACGAATTCTGGGGCTAATGCGTTACATTCGCGGACAAGTGCTACTGCAAGGTCTTGAACACTTTGGATAGGGTCATCCTAACGTACACTACGTCCCAAATATGCTCGACGCTGCATCAGTCGTTACGTCGGAAGCATGCGACGTCGCATTTTTTAGTGTATTCGGTATATCGGTGGACATATGAGATACAGCGAGGTTTTGAACATGTGTCTGTATATTTGAATGGGCTTAGACTGCTAATCTTTACATTTGTTAAGTTTTGTTATTTTCGTTTTCACACCTATGTTTTTAAAGTTTGATTTATTTTTTAAGCATTCGGTTCGATGCAATTTTGTGTGAACATCAAACAAAGATGTTATTAAAAGGAAATCATGCTACAATTGTTAGTTCTTTCTTACAGTCTCAGATATTGCAGGAAAACAAAGTGGATACCTTTTATTTTTGCTGAGTATATGTTTCAACTGGAATTGCATTGATTTTTTTCTATCAGGCGGGCAAAAGATACCACTAACCAATCAACAGCTTGTGATTTAATGCGCCAAATTCATGAACCAATAACTGATATTGCTGATGCGGCTGCTTCGAATGATGCTGCTGACGGTACTTGATTGCTAGCTCATTCACTTAGCAGTGGATATAAATCTATATGTTTATATAGAAAATATTTCATTTTATTATCTTTCAATCTAAAATTACGTCAAAAGTGAGTTTCTAGGAATGTGCAGCTAAGCTTATTAATTTAAGAAATCCAAAATTCCATTATACACTATTTTAACAGAAAGCTATATTTATGTTCCTGGATACGCATTTGGGTTCATTTTGTTTTAAAACTATATAATTATATATTAATCCACATATTTATTTCTTGTTCCATACACAAACAACACATTCGTTATTGTAATTATTTCACGATTAATTCCATCCGAATAAGGTGCTCTTATAAAATGCAGTTGAAGAAATGCTGCACATAAATACCATGACATTTTTAAACGAGATGAAATGTATACCTTCTTTAGAAATACCTAATCGTCTCGGTAGTTTAACCATGCCGAACACTAGGTCTTTTGCATGCATGATAAGATATCTCAAGATTACATGTATATTTTTGAGGGGGAAAACAGCGAGTTATAGACTCCTAGAAAGGAGCTACGTTTACGTTATTACGATGGAAGGAAGCTATGAAAGAGTTTGGCAACATTCCACGTTTTTCATAAACAGATTTTACCAGATAAGTACGAACTAAGGACAAGACAGGACAAGACATCAAACGGACCGTTCTTTTGGGTTGTTGGTAGATGTCATCATAGGGTCCAAATCATCGTACAATTAAAGAGGCAAGCATAGTGGCGAACTGTAAATGGGTCCACCACCAGGCATGCCTTGCGTTGCAAAATGATAGGGTCGTAACCTGTTTTGATAAACCTTTAAACACATTTAAAAAAAAAAGTAGTATGAAAGTGATCATGACCAAGGATCTTACGAAGTCTGTAAATCATCTCACCGTAGAAGTCAGGTTGTAATAGTCTTTGTCGCAGAATAGTTCTTAAAGTACTTTTATATTTTGAAAGAAGATCAGGATAACGATAATACAATTTTGCAAAGGTGTTTAATTATAAGTTTAATTTGAACGATGTAATACATACAGCTATAGAACCGTTTTATTACCGAGCACAAACTAGTTGGAAACGATAGCAAAACGAACTCAAAACGCGGCACAAAGCAAACGCGTTTAACTGGGTTTCTGCAGATCAACCAATGAAAATTGAAGAAAAACGTGTCCAACGTTTTTTTCGACTGAAAACGGGTTTGTCTCATTTCGATTTTTTGCGTTTGTAAGTTTAGCCAATCTGGTTGCTGATATTTAGTTTGGCCAATCAGAACGCGAAACGCCTAAACTGTAAACGGTGACTGAGCAAACGGTAAAAAACGGGTTTCTGCGTTTTTCCGTTTGACCAATGAGAATGCAGATCATTTAACCACTAAAACATTCCGATGCGCTAAAATCTATATAATTATTTCGTAGCAGACGAATACTATTTTATATTTATGGCGATACTTTGTTAAGCTATACATGGTGTTGTATAAAGAATGAGTTGCATAGCTATATGATACATGTATATGTATTTGCGTTATGTGATTAACACTAAGTGGATTGAATAAACAGCCGCCGCGCATGAAATTAATGACACGCTTACTGCGTGTGTGTGTACTATGTGTTGTGTAATCATAATAACTGACACGCTGAACGGTGGAGTTGACTTTTCGTATTAAATATAAGGTGTTAAACAATTATACATGATTATATTGATCACGATTCGGTTCTTAGAATACATTTAGTGCAAATCAAACGTAATGTTTAAAGAGTCAAACATATATATACTTTATAGCTGGGACGTCATAGAGAGCCCTGTTTATATATACGGCTTTTATTGTGCTTACACAGCATGGGTATAGCGATACAAACTAAGTATAACAAATTAACTTTAAACGTATGATAAACGCAAATACACAAAACAATTTAACGAATCGACATATTATGAAAATGTCATTCGGCGGATCCAACATACAGCTGTGCAAAGTACACGTATCTTTCAAAGCGTCAAATACTGTTTATATTTTACTAATTGCATGTAATAAAGTATTATGTTATAAAGTGTTATTACATGTATAACAACAACGTTTTGTAGTTTCACATTTATAATGCTGTATTTTAATAATTTACAAACTTCAAAAATGGGATTTTGAGTTCAGATAACTATTTGATAAATATATTCCGCCTCATGCGCAGAATTCCAAATAAACCCATAAAAAATAATCACACGAAAAAGAGGAAAAAGCATGCAAACATATAGCTACTAAAGGATATTAACATTATCTAAGAGAAGCCTAAACATATATGTATGTATAAACGTATATGTATTTTTTTAAATTAAAACCAAAACATATAAAAAATAAAAAAATAAACGTATAAGAAACAACAAATATTATAACTTATCAATAACTTTAAATGTTATGATTAATTTAATGAAGGTCTGCGCTCCCGTTATTGAACGATAACCTGGGCAAATGAATGATAAACTAAGACCACACTTTTCTCTAGAAATGATATTCATAATCAAGGATCGTTGTCAGTCTTTCATGTTTTCATTCTGATGATCACTGATTTGACGCACCAAGTGTATATGTATAATGGAAAGTGTACTAATTAATTGCTATACAACAAACCAGTTAGCTGAAATGCCAACTGACGACACGTGCACTTTAGTCGCCATATTTAGTATGTATTCGTTATTTACATAAAATGTATTATGGTGAACACTGTGAACTAATTTTTACGGCTTTTTGTTATATTATGAACGGAATTATTTATCTCTAATTAGACCACACTTTTCATTCAAGTTATGAAAGAAAACAAACATGTCACATGTATGTTACTTTAATAAATATATCAACTTGATTAGTGTCAAACATATACAATTATTGTTATCGACCAGTCATGTAGACGCAAAAATTCAACCAGGCTGTTTAACAAACGTGTAGTAAGTGGTGAAAAAGGAATGAAAAATAAAGAATATTAGACCATGTGAAAGTTCTTTTGAAACGAAACGGATAGAAAGCCTTCCCCGATCCACCACGCCACGTCGTACACAACCTCCTCCCCCCACAAACCCCACTTCCACTCCACACCATCCAACACACACACGCACTAACACACATAAATAAGCGCTCTCCGTCTATCTGTATCATTACATGTTGTTGTGTTTCATAAGTTATATTAATTGAATTTGTTTTGAAACGTTTATTTAAATGTATAACGCATTCAATGAAATCGCATCGAAATAGAGTCAGGTAATTAAACTGTGCTTGCAACTAATAATGCTTAATTATACTCATTCTCCATAAGACAGCTACCTCGGTAGCTCAGTGTAAGGCATTGTGCTTGGAACTATAAATGTTCATATAATGAAAGTTTGTGTTAACTATACGTACTTGACACTTTTTCATGGCCTCGTCCGTCGAATAGGGACGTTCACGGACCTATATATAGTGTTCCCGAGCACTTTAAGGGACCATAGGCATATCTTCATTATTCCGAATAAATCAAGTTATCGGATTTGTATATATCCCAAATCCTTCTTCTGGGACGGCTCTAAATAACATTGCATGTGTTGACTAACCATTAAACACCATTTAAATATTTCCGTATTTTGTTATAGCGCCGGTTACTGATGTATGGGTACACTTAAATTGTGTAGAACACTCGCTTATCCATACACTCTAATATCGATTTTCACTTGGTTAAAGGGAGTACATCAGGATTAGTAGTTCTTTTAAAATTGTTCAAATATATTATTTCGCTATTAAATTAAGAAAAATGAACTAAATGAACCATAAACGACCAAAGTAAATTACACCGAACACATACAATAAAAGACATAAATATGGTATTGACTAACTAAGGTTACGTGCCATGGATAGCTGTTTTAATCTTGGCGGTAAAAAGAACGCAACATCTTTCAAAGCGATCGTCATGTGTCAGTATCGCCGCGGTGATCACGTGTGACGGTTATTTATAATCTGGTGATTACTCCATGGTCTAATAAGTCTTGCTGTAATTCATAATTAGTAATTATTGCGCTGTAGTATAGGAAGCCTAATGATCTATCTATATCTTACAGCCATTTTACAATATAATTTAGTAATTTCATAGCTTTGTATTTTATTAATGCACGTGTTGCCTCCAAAGCCTGATCTTCTTCCTTTTAGTTGCGGAAGGACGATATAATTCGTGCATTTAAAAAAACATGCAACTTAATAAATGAGGTAACATAAAAGCTTTTGTTCTATTATTTCATCAGGTATACGTATGCTAAATTGAAGAAAGGGATATAGTCTTAGATCTTTATATACGCCGTGATTGTTTAGCTGTTGAATTAGAATAGGTCTGTTGTTTCGATCTCTACATGTACATAATACATAATATAGTGCTCATAATACATTTGGCTATATTTAGATCATAGTATGTTTATCTCTTTGTGCGCGATAAACTAGTTTTCCAGGCATCATATATCCGTATCATATATCCGTCTTGTGCAGTACGTGGCTCGCCGCGGCGGTATTGCACCGCTCACGGAATTGCAATACACAGGAAATGTGTCATAAAACTATGTTTCCCTAAATGGTACTTGCTTTTGTCATATACCGACGTATGTACCCTAATTAGGCTGTACTTCAATAGGGCTACGCAGTAGATGATTAGTGGATGTGTGGTATATTGTTAGTTGGGGGCACGTGGAGAGCATGTCATACTGCAAATCCAAATTTAATACGTGCCACTCCTCGAGTGTTTTGGTCACCAGGTGACGGGCACTTACGGCATATATATATACTCCCTGGTACTATAGAAATTAGATGCTGTGTCATTTATTATGTTTGTTTTTTTTGTGTGTTTTTTTATCAATTATTTGAAAAATATGCACGTACTAAATATATTTTTTCAATGTCTACTTTTCCCTAAAAGTAAAGTCCTTATTATCTGACGCTCGTATTAATGAACAAGTATTAGACCATGTCCATGCATTCGGAATATACTGAATTTCGCCCTAAGTATACATTACTCAACTTTTATAATCGGTAACCCAGGTTTTTTGAAATAACACGAATACTATAAACTGGAAATCACTGAAACACATACCAATATTTTATTAAGTTTATCAGCAATGTAACCTGGAAAAAAAATGATTTCAGATTACTTTGTTGATAAACTTAATAAAATATTACGGTATGTATTTCGGTCATTTCCAGCTTTTAATATTTCTGTTATTTACCAAAAAAAACCTGGGTTACCGATTATAGAAGTTGAGTAGTGTATATGTACCAAGATATGCGGTGTTGCCGGTGACTTACTGTCAGATTTTCGATAAAAACAGTTTAATTCCGACATTTTCGTACACGCTGTACTGTTTTTGCGTGCTTTCCCTATGTACTGATGGATTTTTCTGTTCCCAATGACGTCACTTCAGTTATACGATTAAGATGTTCCCCCTTTTTTTCGATATTTTAGCAATGCCTGTTCGCATTTTCGATTTTTATGTTTAAAAACATATTTTCACTAAGCATACATCAATAACATAATAAACATCGTATCTATAATGATATTTAATAATTAAAAACATATCAGCAGCGGATTTGTTGATTTAGGACAATGTTCATCTTTAACTTATCATTACAGTCACAGTTGGGGTTCTCAGCGTCTTATATGTTGGCCAATCACATGTTGCGAAATAGAGTCAGTTACTCCCTTTTATTTCAATCATTGTATTATATAATTTTATCAGGCGACATAACATTTTCAACTATGATTTGCGACGAATACTGATTTAATTTATAATTAAAGAGGCACTTTATAACAGGCTGAAATTTATTTTCAGTATATGTTATTTGTATTGTTAATACAATGTGCACTGGTCAAAATAACTATATGAGCAGACGAAAACTATCTGGTATTTGATACTCTCAGAAACTAATTTATTGAATAGTTTAAAACTATAAGGAGTAAAACACATTATTATTTTAGTTTACTTCCGTTCTTGTACTTTCTGCATATATTGTTTGCACATATTAATAATTAGCTATTAGGTCTGTGAAATAATTAGAAATAAAAAAATGTAAACCAGATATAACTACTTTACCACATTGCAATGAAGTATGATAGCGTTGTTTTCTTATTGGAATCGGTAAAAGTTAAATAATATAACTTCACAGGATATCGAGTTCTTCAAAGTTAAGTTGACACGTTTTTCTTATTATAAGTAACTGTATGATAGTACAGAGTATGAACTTAGAATTTATTACTTTAAAACACACACGAACGACAAGAAGCAGTCACAAAAGGCACGAATTTAATTGATCTTATAGAGGAAAGAAATTGACTGGACGCCGCGAATTTAAATAAAGAAGATCAAGACTGCCGTGTTTTAAACCTAAACCATAATGTTTCGAAATCTGCAGATATTGCCGTTATTGAGATATATAAACATATATATTGAATGCATAGGGAATGCACTAATGATTCTAAAGGGACGCGGAGCAATCTTGAATACTTTTATTAAAATAAGCACCTCCGGTGTATCATTCAAATGTGGTGTTCGTATTAAAGGTACCCACGGCAATCTTGAAGTGTTTTAAATAGGTGTCTGGAATTATATAACCAGAATCATGTTTACTTTTAGCCTGGTTACATTTAAATAGGTACTATTTGAAGTATTCTCTTTTTTGTCTTACTTTACTATACGTTTTAATATATTATTGGTGCAATACAATACAATTTGCATATTACTATTCTTATATGCCGCGAGTTTAAAAAAAATTCAGATTGTCTTTATCCCTTTAATAGTCAAATATTCATTAAATTAAATTGCGCGTATCATGCCCTGTTACGATTGCAAAAAAAAAAGTACACTGATTAGAAATAAAGCGTGAATAGCGGGTTAAATGCATGAATACGCCGATATATACATTATATATAATTTCTTAATTGCACACGGATCACAAACACGTTACTGGATTCTAGCGCATGACTCAGACACTTCTGTAAACATATAATGGGGCTAACACAACATAGGTGGTTAGATAGATCTTTATTTCCAATTTCCAATAGGCTTAAAAGCCCATGAGGATGCAAAATACAATTACAAAGCATGGCAACAGTGTAGTTATTACAAACCTGTCCAAATATGCAGTTTATCTTAATTGAGCTGATACAATGAGAAGGCGTTTATATAACACTTCCTTGCATAAATAAATTACAATTCATTACAATTTCCTTAACACATGTATTATATCAAATGAGTCAAATAAAACAGCTTGTTATCCGTATGATAAACATATATAATATAATGTAAATATTAGTACCGATATACATGACTATTAATCCACCACGGATTTTTAATAGTTATTAATAATAGCAATTTAAATGGTTAATTTGTTTGTTTACCACAGAATTTAAATAAACAATGACACAGACACCCGTTGTTTAGTGAAGACAAGTTTTAACCCAGTAAATGAAAACACTTTACTGACAGTCAAACTACAAGACACGCAGTCCCAGTTAATGAAAACACTTTACTGACGGTCCGTATTACCAATGTGTTTGCATTCTTCACCAAAAAACGTTTCTAATTAAAATGGTCAATATGCTTGTTATCATGTTGATTGATACGTACATATGTTTATACAAACATGACATATACGTTTACAACCATGGCATATTACATACATTATATTTAGAAATAGCTAATTTCTGTATAGTGTTTCGTTTCGTAACTCAAATGCTTTTAAAACAAAGGTACACAGTTTGCGAATATATAGCTTATTTTTTGAGTTTAGTAATTCCAGAAACTTGATCATATTTGGTCTCTTATAAAAATATTTAGGAATATATTGCTTCCTTAACATTATGTATGTTTGGCATTCCAACACAAAATGGAATTTATCTTCAAGTTTATTACAAAATACACATATTCTATCGTTTACAGGAATTCTAATCGGTTTAACCCACCTACCGGCTTCAATTTGCAGTCTATGAGATGACACCCGTAATTTAGTTAGTGCTTGACACATTTTGAAAACATTTATATTATCTAGATATGATTGAAACTGAAACTTTGCAATGTTTATATAAAAAACTGCTCAAGTGGAATTTTCTAATCCACTATGCCAATTCTGAACAAAATTGTCATTTAACCTTTGCTTTAATATTGCAAGAAAAATATTATCGTTACCAACACTTTGTTGTAACCATGCATCATAAAACCCAAGCGAGGACAATAAGTGTTTCAACTGGGAAACCCAGTTTATTTTCTGAGGATATGTTTCACAGTCATTAAGCAGCATGTTATAAACAATTTTCACATATTTAAGATAATGTACTCTCATGATTTTTAACCAATATTTATTTATTATAAAATATATTCTTGTAATAAATGACGTTCTGCCAAGTTCACCATATATGAAATCATTTTGAGTTGTCTTCTTAACACCCAAAATGTGTTTACAAAACTGTAAATGCACTCGTTCAATTGATATAGCTTGCATAAATCCCCACACTTCACATCCATAGTTTAAAATTTGAGTTATCAATTTATCAAACTGATCTAATTTATGCTTTGGAGATATAAATGTAAATTTGTATAAATACCTATTCATTTTAAAAATGGCTTTTTGCGCTTGACCAGCAAGAGTAGTTTGTGCTTCTACTGAAGACCCTCCAGTAGAAAAGACTATACCTAAATATGTGAACTTACTAACTATATCTAATGGAGCACCATCATATATAAAAACTAAATTTCGTGGTAGCATTGCGCCCTTTCTAAATACCATAACTTTTGTTTTAGTACAATTTACTTCCAATCTCCATTCTTTACAATAGCTAGATAGTATATTAAGTCCATTTTGTAACTCTTCTGCAGTGTTAGCGAACAAAACTATATCATCTGCATATAACAGCATAAACATTTTAAACATATTAATATCTAAACCTTCAAAGCCACTATGTATGAATGCATCTTCTATATCATTTAAATACATAGAAAACAACAATGGAGATAGGCCCTCCCCTTGCCGAACGCCAAGTACACCGTAAAATTCATCGCTCAATTGGTTACAGTATTTAACTTTAGACTTAACACATGAGTACATTGATTTAATGATATCAAGAATCTTTCCCCGAATACCAAATTTGTTAATTTATACCATAAATTATCACGCACAACATAGTCAAAAGCTTTAGTAAAATCAACAAATGCACAATACAATTTCTTTCCTTGATTTAAAATATGTGTAATTAAACCACTTAAAACAAATATATTATCAACAGTACTCATGTGCGGTCTAAATCCAGGTTGTGCTTCAATTAGAACGCTGTTTGTTTCTGCCCACTCCGATAATCTATTGTTTAGTGTACGTGTAAATAATTTGCCTAAACAGCTTAATAAAGTAATACCACGGTAATTTGCTACATCATTAATATTGCCCTTTTTGTGAAGAGGAATAACATACCCTTCTGACCAGACTTCTGGAAAATACCCAACCTCAAACACGTTATTAAACATTTTACAAATAACTGGTGATAAAATAGTTTTACCATGTATGAACATTTCATTTAATAACATATCAGGTCCAGACGATCGATTTGAATTCAGTTGCTTAATTTATTTTATAATCTCATCCTCAGTAAAATTCACATTCAACTCTTCAAACATTATGTTAAATTCATTATTTTCGTACCGTTCATTAAAATATACAACATCTTCAACTGGAAAAAAGAACTCGTTATTTGGACTATTAATAGCTTTAAAATATTGTTCAAAAGAAGTCAATGGTATATTTGTTGGCTTAAGTCCCGATGCTTCTTTTAACATATTCCAATATAATTTTGCATTTTTATATTTTGCGTTTACAAAAGCAGCTGATTTCACACGATCATAATCCGTCCTACAATTTCTAACAGTAGATTTATAATGTGACCGAGCTTTAACCATATTAATTCTATTTATGTCACTTTTACTTTCTCTATATTTATTCAACTTTTGTAAAAAGAGAAACTTACTTTCATGACACTCATCATTATACCACGGGTTTTCTTTTTTATTGTTAAATACAGGAATATCCGCTTTAACATCGCTATTACAACTAAATTTGCGCTTAAAAATTGGTGAAGAAACATCTTCAATAATGGCATTAAAAGCATGAATACATGAATTTATATCCCCACTATTCGTACACTGTTCTATTTTTTCATTTAAAGCATTCAAATTATCACTAATTTCTTCTTTATTGAAACTCTCAAGAAAATCACACTTCTTATCGTTGTTCCATACATATTTATAACTTAATCGTTCATAACTGTTTAAGTTAAAAATTTAAAGAAAATGTTATTAAACAATGGTCCGACAAAATATTTGGATCTCCAACTCTCACTTACATGTGTTAACAGATTCTGTGACGACAAAACATAATCCACTACTGAACTACCCCTACTGCCTACAAAAGTATAGCGACCGAAACCTTTATCATTGCCAAATCTACCGTTTAAAATACGCAAAGAACTCTGTTTACACAAATCTTATAAAAGTAACCCATTGTTATTCACATAACCTTTATCCTCAGAATAACGCGGCAATTCAATATCAGAAATATAATCATCAGGCAACATATGCATATGAACAATGTTATCGTTTATGACATAATCACAATTAGTGGCTGTACGACTATTAAAATATATAGGGACAATGACAGAGGGAGCTAATATGAAGAATGAATATAGTATGTATCGGATATCGGATAAACGCGGGGCAGAGATGTTAGCTCCAAACCACAATGCATTATCCACTGAGCCACCGAGCCCATATTGTAAATGAACATATTCAGTACTATATCTCTCAAATTATATAGAAATCTATACATTCTGCAATGCTTTTCAAATCAGCTATTCCCATCTTCCTCTGTTTCATTTTTTATTATTAATATAACAATGGAAATTTACCATGTTTAACAATTTAAATATTAATATTAATTAAATTGTATTCGTATAATACAATCTTTTAATATTTTGTCTATTTAAATCTCGTATTTCTCGAAGGTTCTGTTTTTCCTTTTCTGGGTATTCCCTTATTTCCATTATGGTTAATGCTGTTTTCATTTATTATGTAAACTGAGTATATTCCCTGAACTTTTAAACTATTTTTACAGAATAGAACATATATTTTATTTAACTTGTACATACGTACATCGTCATTTATGCATATATTAATACAACTTTTCATACATAAGTCTAAGTCACGTGATTCAGCAAATCGATCATTTTATATCAGCAGTTGAGTAATATATATATCATGTATATAGCAAATAACTATTACATGAGGATCAAAATGCAGGCGATTTTGTTTACAACACTATTTAATATAAAATATTTGTTTTTCTTTATTCCGGTATGTATATTGTGAAAATATCTAATTAATGATGTCTCTTCAATCGCAGAGCGCGTGTACACACTACGCGAGCTATGGATTAAAGAATTAGTGATTGTCGATGTCAAAAACAGTTGCTAATACATGATAGAGTATACATGCTGCATATTGAAAATACAGGCTAATTAAACGATGAATTTAGTTAAGCACATGTTTACTTGATGGTGGCATGAATATAAATGTTGGGTGAATGCATGGTGTTTGCACATAGGAATAGGAATTAGCATAATTATGCCTCAACTATTGTTTGTAATTAATATAAATTTAAACATCAACATTAATTAAATTGTATTTGTATAATCCACTCTTTTAACAGTTTGTCTATTTAAATCTCGGATCTCAAGTGGGCATGTGATGCCCTGCATACTTATGGATAGTTACTACTTTTATCGTGTCATTCCTTGCTTGTAAATGGTTTGATCGTTATACATTTACATTATTTTTGATAGCTGTTTCTTTCCTTCATCTTTCATCAGTTTTTGCGCACAATTTGAACTATTTATGTGTCGACGTGCCGTAAAACAGAATTCATTCATTCATTCATACATTCATTCATTCATTCATTCAATTCATTCATTCATTCATTCATTCATTCATTCTTTGTCCATTTTTCGGGTTTTGCCCTTATTTCCAGTATGGCTCTCTATCATGTATTAGGTAAACTGAGTATATTCCATCTATTTACAAACTAAATGTTACAGCACTAATTAATTTGAAATATTTATTGTTCATACTTCCAATATGTATAATGTGGAAATATCTAATTCAATCGCAGTCCACTTGTACACTCTACGCGAGATATGGATTAAACAATTAATGATTGTCGACGTCAATAAAACAGTTGTTCATATCCAAAACCCGGCTAATTAAACGATGCATCTAGTCTGGGCTCTGTATGTCATTTTTGACAGATTTAGTTAAGCATATATTAACTGGATGGTGGCATGAATATAAATGATGGGTGAATGCATGGGGTTTGCACGTAGCAATTAACATAATTATTAAGCAACAACTTTTGTTTCTAATTAATATAAATGTTTGTTTCATTTGCTGCATCAATCAATCACTCTTAAACCAACGATCGCAGAAGAGAATTATCGAATTATACTGTCCTTTTTTAATTGGTCAAACGCAAAAACGGTAATAACTCAAAAACGCGTTTGCAAACTCTGCGCATGCGGACTACGCGCGTTTAAAAACTATGCGCATGCGCACTACGCGCGTTTGGAAACGCCCGTTTCAGAGCGTTTGGAAACGGAAAAACTCTAAGTATGCGCTCTTTAAGCGTTTGCAAACCCGTTTTAGGTCGTTTTCCGTTTTAAACGACAAACGAACGACAAACTGGTTTGAAACGGTAGATAAACGGTAAAACTCGGTAATAAACGATTCGTTAGCTGTATGCCCATATATATTTATTTTATTAAAAAAACTTGGTAACGTTAAATATTAGAATTTGCTTTTGGTAGGTAAAATCTATTAATGAAAACTTATACATTTGACGAGCATCTGACGAGCATCTCTTTCCTTGTGTGAACGTCTCCTTGGCCGAATGGTAAACGACGTTGCGTAATAGACCATCGCCTCGCATCGCTGCGTGTTCAAATCCCACTGGGAGATCGACTTGTAAGTGAGGAAGTGTCGATTCTTACGGATGGCGGGAGGTGTACAGTACTGGCTCTACCCAGGTAAAGTGGGTGGTCTGCCTCCACCACAAAAACAATCGACCGTCATAAAACAAACAAACAAACTTTCCTTGTTTACACTTTACTTTCTGCAATCCTATATCAGGTCATTTCATGTTTACTTCAAAATGTCAATATTAGATGCAATAAATGCGCAGTTTTAATAGAGTGACAAAATGCAAACTTGTGGAAACTATATATATTCTAAAAGAAGCACAGTAATTCTATTACAAAATAAATATTACTATGTGCATATTTATGTAATTTCAAATAACTCATCAAAGGTAGAAATGATTAAAATTAACCACGCCACATTCAACAGTAACCGTCCCATTATTGGGGACGAGTGCATTGTACGTGTGTGAAAATTGATAAATATTAACTGTACACATCTTTAAATATTGTAAATACGTGATTCAAATTATTAAAGATTCTCATCTGTTGATGTTTATTTTCCATCTTTGATTAAAACTGAATGGCTGTTGTCAGATCATTAAATACCGTCCTACAGGGGCGAAAAGGCCAGACAGATCACGAAAAGCAAATTGAAATTCAAATCAGCTGTCAGTATCGTTGAATATGTTGTTTTGGAGTGAATAACAGATGTTATCTTATCGAGAAATGTGAAAACTTTATATTTTCACGAATGCGAAGCATGAGTGTAAATATTGAAGTTTGATCACTTTGAGATGGAATAAAATCTGTTATTTACGACAAAACAACAAATTTTCTTTTTATTTTATGTTTTATAATCAAAATGTACTGCAGTATGCAGAAAACTAAATAAAAAATTGACGACGTTATTGGCTTAGTATGATAAAATTGCTGTTTTTAATTCCCCATATCTTCTAAACTACTTAACCGATTTCAATAATTTACGACTTATTTTTTCTAGTTAAGTTATTTCCAATCCAATGAAATACATTTATAGCAACTTTCGGAAAACAACAACAAGTAGTTCCAGCAGTGAAAAAAAACAACTCTATATTTCACACGTATGAAATACCACTTTTATTTCATTGCAAAAATCTACTATTTCAATGCTAAGCAAAAAATAAAAATTCAAATTAGGGATACAAATTCATATATCGATAATCTAGAATTATAACGTCGTTAGTGAAAAATCATAGTTTTCGGGAAAGTGAAAAAAACGGACTGACGGTATCAACTGTGTGAATTCTGTGAACATTCTCATATGACATAAGCTGTAGTTTGCTTTCTCATAAAATAAAGTATTTGTTATTTTAAAAAAAACGTTTGACTTTGCAATCTGAAAAATTGCACTTACGAGCTTATGTTATTAATAATCGGAATGGAATATGTTTATCAAAAAGTTGTATCTGGCAGTTACGACCTTTTAAAATATGTTAAAAGCGATTATTAAACCACTGAAAGTGTCTTATAAAAGTTTGCTAGTTCATGCTACACTGTTGATCGAAATGTAGAATGCATATGGGACCACGCGTGTATTAGAATATATCTATTTGAAAATCTTTTATTTGTTAAATTTAAATCTCACGGATATAAAAACCACGATCTTATTATTAATTTAATGAAATATTAATGGGAACGTAACATACAAATATAGACACGAAGTATGTCTCATTGTTGTAACAATTATAACATTTAATAACAGAGAACTGGGAGTTGTATTCACTAATGAAAAGAAAACTAAACAATCATCCGTATGTAACATTTAAAATCTAATAAAAATTCAGTCCTATAATAACTAATACAATCACATCTGTAGCCACAGTGTGTCGGCAAAACTAATACATGTTTGTTTGGAATTTTACATATCCAGACCATACATATTTCGAAAGGCATGTGCTCTTTTTAAAGATCTGTGCGCCCCACCCCCCCCCCCCCCCCCCCCCCCCACCACCCCCCGGATGAAAATTATTGATCGTAACTCACCCTTAACTGTTTTTCTAAGAGTATATGTAAGAGCTGATGCAAGTTCGGTAACACCATAAGACATTGTAGTACGCTGGATGGAAGGACAGACATGTATGCATGCTTCTTATTTAACACTTAAATAGTTTTAGTTCGTAACAAAATTACATGAACAGCCTGTCTCAACGGATTTACAATATCAGCATCATACACAATGGGTGCATTTCAGTCATAGCGAATTTCAAAACATGGCTGTCAAATCGTTTATAAATAGGACATAAACTGCTTGAAATGTTCAATGACGTGATACATTCTAGACGGTAAACTATATCAGCTGTTTAAGTTCTTAAAATTAAGATTGAAAATAAATCAGCCTTATATCATACAAATGTCTAACCATGAATGTGTACGGCAGAAACGTATGTAATCATAACATCTCCATTATATATAACACAATTTATATGAAATAGGTTAAACCTATAGGGCGAGCACAGTTCATGTTTGATTGTGCCGCTGCGTATGTATGCACCGGTATGTGCAGGTCTAGCTGCTAGAATCGTAGCTCTTATGGCGTGTACCATGGTAGGTACATACCACCATAAGAGCCATGATTCTCACGTCTATTGCAAGTCTATCTGTATAAATTTCAATTCGTGTGTGTGTGTGTGCGTGTGTGTGTATTTCTAAGGATTATAATCCGTCCGCCTACGACAGGCGTCGTACCCGACCATTAAAGGCACAATGGAGTCTGGACTTTTATCTGTGTGTTTGTGTGTGATGTGATATGACTACTTGAAGCAGTGAACTCAATGGTCTCTTTATAGTGCTGCCACACTGGAATACCACACCGTAGTAGACATGATACCCCCAGTCACATTATTCTGACACTGGTCAATCAGTCGTAGCACTACCCATTATTTGCTCGTCATGCAAGGGTTCCATTTTTAAAGTATCTGGTATGACGCGGTCAGGGGACTCGAACCCACGACCCGAATGCAAGGCAGACATTGTAACCAGTACACCACAATGCTTCGGTCAGATTTCAATTCGTTCCCAGACAGGACAGATATGGCATGGAACGAACTTCGAACGGCTATCTAGTCATGATCCAGTCTGGATCGACATTGGCTGAATCACCAACCGTCATAAAAGCTGCTACTACATAAGTGTATGTAAGCTATATATACATAAACCGTGATGCACGCGTATACTTTTTTGCCGAACAACATGTAATTACGGTTTCAACGTTATGTCATTACGAAAAATGTATATATATGATTTAAGTTTTTTTTATTTGAATATACGTCTAATAGACGTCTTGTCTTCAACGTGTGTTAAATTGATTCATACATATTGTCTAATCATTATGATGATGTATGTTTGAGAAAAGTATAATGATTTTAAAACATAGAAATTTGTTGTTTCCTACTTGACATTTAATAAATGGTGGTCCATTTTCAGAATATTAGTTCAATATTTAGTTGAGTATGTCTGTGGGTGGAGGACACCGGGTCCGCCGTTTTTCACCAATATATTCTGACAATGCACCAAATTTATCAAATGCTATGTAGAAAAGACGTTGGTTTGTTTCACTGTTCTTGACGTTTAGCACAAGCTGTTCTCAAGATAACAGGGGCGGATCCAGGATTTCAGCTTAGGGGGGGCGTACTATTTTGGTCAATTTTCGGGTCCGTCTCTAGCCTCATAAAACGTTTGCGGTAGTGCATTTATAGGGTAAAAAAGTCCGTTTTCAAATAAAAGGATTTAACAATGTGTTAATTAAATCACTTATTAGCCATTATGCGTCGAGCGAGCGAAGCGGTTGAGAAAAAAAATTATACTGAGGGCGTCCATCTAAATTGTTTGATGTTTTATCTACAGTAACATGGACATACACGTATGAATAACAAAAGTCCGTTTTCAAATAAAAGAATTTAACAATGTGTTTATTAAACCACTCATTAGCCATTATGCGTCAAGCGAGCGAAGGGAGCGAGCATTTTTTTTATACTGAGGGCGTGCAACGAAATTGTTTGATATTTTATCTACAATAACATGGACATACATGTATGAATAAAAAAAGTGCGTTTTCAAATAAACGGATTTAACAATGTGTTAATTAAACCACTCATTAGCCATGATGCGTCGAGCGAGCGAAGCGAGCGAAAAAAATAAATACTGAGAGCGTATTTGATATGTTATCTACAGTAAAATGGACATACATGTATGATCCGGAATTTTTAGGGGGGCGCGCGCCGGGTGCGCCCCCCCCCCTGGATCCGCTAGTGGATACTTATTAGTTTCTACATCTACATTTTAAGAAACTGAGTGTCCTATTTGACCCTAATGTTTCTGTCGGTGGTAGAAAAACAAAAATAGTGAAATGATAGGACAGAGAAAAGCATAGATCGATTGAAGCAGAAGACAGGTAAAGTTTCCAAACCGTGTTTTCATCACCTTCAAATTTGAACTACTCCGTAGCATCAGACCAAAC
Organism: Cyrtodaria siliqua; assembly: GCA_037043455.1. Lineage (NCBI taxonomy): Eukaryota > Metazoa > Mollusca > Bivalvia > Adapedonta > Hiatellidae > Cyrtodaria > Cyrtodaria siliqua. The sequence continues at coordinate 114,079 of JAWPHD010005096.1, forward strand.
CGGATGACCGGTTATAGGTACACTGGCATAGGAACGTTTCATTTATATGGGGGTCCAGTGGAAACCTCAAACTTTGTTAAAAGTAACAAAACAAAAAGGTGAAGCACCAATAGTGGCGCGAAAGCCGGATTGCGAATTTAACATTTTAAGTGAAAAATCTGTGTGAAAAGTGGGGTAGTCCAGGTAAAATACATGACATAGTTAGGGTTATTTTCATATAACATTTGTAATGATGTTGAACAAGTGTCAAGTTTCAAAGCTTTTCGACAATTCATTTTTGAGAAATGAGGAAAAAACAGAAACTTTAAGGAAAACTTCAAAACTCGTAGACGGACGGATGGATAGACGGACAGACACATGGAAATCGCCAAACTGTAAGCCTGGATTTGCTACGCAATCTAGCCAAAAATAAAAAATAAAAATTCTGTACATTATGGTGGAGTCTAAACCCGACAAATTTGCTATTATTTCGGGCGTTTGTTTAAGCTAAAGGTTTTTTCAGCTATGTGAGTGAGTAATTTTAACAAAATGTAATAATTGGAACTGGCAATTTAAGTGGTAAATAAAAACACCTTAGTTTGGAAATTCGATTAAAAAATAAATACTTTACAGCCATTGATCAGTTCAGATGAGGCTTTTTGTATGTAAATTCCTATCTATCTGTCTACATCCTGCATTAGCCTCTTTCGGGTGTACATCTGCCGTGTTGCTGGGACAGCAAAAAAATCAAAAAAATCTCAAATATAACTTCAGTTAGCCTCAATAGTTTCAGAATGTCTTAATTTCGGTTTGCCCAACTCATTAAAACCATTTTTGGATAAAAGGTCGAAGCGCCCCAAAATATGCAACATAGGGTAAAATACCTTTTGAACTTCCCCTACCCAAACACGCCAGTCAAATTATTGGGATCTCGGGAAGGAGGCTACCCCTGTCAGTGTGAGTAACATCTTGGGCCTAACCATCGTTTAGTCACTCTAGACCTGGTGTTGTTCTAAATACTAGTAGTTATATTTTTTCATAATGGACAATAATGTTACTGTGCGGTAAAAAAGGATGCGATGACAGAGTGGTTAGCTTACTTGCCTCTGGATATAGAAGTCTGGGGTTCGACTCCCGGAGGTTCACGTCTCGAAAATTGATAACGCACTCCCTTAGATCTAGAACTATTCGTGTAAGATAGTTAAAGTTACTGTGAAAGTATGTCATTCTTCACTACTGTGGTAAAGCCGTTGGTCTCTTGTGCAGGGAGAGACATACCCTATTCAGGTTAAAAATCTCGCTGAACTTCTGTGGTTATCATAAAAAAGGTAAACTCATCCACAGAAACGAAACTGTGATAATCATAAGTATGTGTATAATACGTCAATAGTATTGGAAGAAAGAAAAAAGAAACAAAGAAAGATGGATCGGTAATAAGCACCTTGCTCACAAATTGTTTACTAACAGACCGTACGTCATAATCTGACGACAAACGATGATGACGTAAATCAATGACGTCTTGTCATTGTATTATAATTTCCGTAACATTTCCGGAAATTGCCAGATTGTTCGGGTTTGACACGAATGAACACGGAATAACCTCGTCGATTTCCGTCAATGGCTTACAATAGTAGACGACCGAATACGGAAATCTGCGAAGAATTCCGATTGCATTTATGGTTTTACGGGAAAATAAACAAATGAAAGAGTTTTTAACCAAATCATTTGTTTATCCTAATCGGTTAGCAAGACATATACATTTCTGCGACATGAAATCTACTTTTATTAAAGTGTGAAATGTGTTGACGAATGTTCGCCAATGAACAACGCGCAAGGTAACACTTTGGGCTATGCTTCCGGTTAATGGCCGTGTTGGCGACATAGGTAAAAATGCAATTTCATTGTCATTTTTGGATGGGTTCAAGAAAGGTTTTTAATATTTTTTCCACCTCATTCTGCTTGGAAACCACCATTCTTAATGATTTCTACGAAAGCTTATCTTGTTAATTTCGTAACGAAATATGCTACTTTACGGTTGAAGTCGCCCATAAACTGCCGTAAATGACCCAAGACTTTTCAAAAGGATGGATGGGTATGTTTACTTTCCGCCTGCATGATACCATAGGAGCTCGCTTGCGCTCGCTATTAAAATATGATATAATAGTTAACTAAAACAGCGTTTTATTTCAACACCTTATTCATACTACAACCTCCACTGAGGAAGAGAAATACCTACTATTCAAACTGCGTAGATGAAATATTGTAAAATATCAGATTACCGACCATATATCTATTGAATACATTATTATGTAAAACTATTCAATTCGTAACCAGACGTATAATTTGATACGTCTGGTTTTAAATTAACAGAGCGACGTTAATATTGCGACATACAGTGCATCCTTAAATACATATCTTTTAGTGCGTTTTGAAAGCCCCATTTTGAAAAGACCTGGGTGAAAGAGATGTATTACCCTCAGAATAATGACCCCGGTTAAGTATCCACAAAAGCGAACACGTGTCACTTTAACGAGATTACATGTATATCATATCATACATTATTTTCAGTCCCCAAAATAATGAATGTGACTAGAATATTTGGCAAGTATAGCTCAAGTCATATTAAATCGTTTGAAAACTTAAAGTTGAATACCAGAATAAGACCAACGTCTCTCTTGTGTCAAGCAACTGCGTACAGACAACAGTCAAAACTCGAATTGAATCTATTGAGTTATGTGGGTGAGAAAGCTCAGTATGGACATTGTGCATTCCATATATTGATGCACACTTGAATATGCTTTCCTTATGTTGTCAGATGACAGTCTTTCTTTGTTGGTGCATCGTCAAACGCACTTCATAAACGCACACATGTGCGCGAATGCACACCCACACCACGCATAATTGTATTTATACATCAATATATTTTAAATATCAATGACGGAATGCAACCATGTTTTGCATTAGATAATGACACGTCAATCAAACAATAATTGAAGTAATATTAATTTGTCTGACAATTGTTTTAAAAAAAACATATTGTGGGTGGTTTTAAACGATATCCTATAATAGTAATTATGCCATAACTAAGAGTAATTCATATTTACTGCATATCAGGAAAAAAAACTTGATAAATAAGTCTTCATTTTGATGGTGTTGGTACTTTTACCAGTATGTAATTTTAGCAAACATATTATTTGTTGTGTATGACACTAAAACAAAATCTATGTAATAAAATAATTTGCTTTAAATTTCCATTTTTAGAGAAATTTAGCTATCACAATAATTTCTATAGACAGAAAACATCCTTTAATGGTATTCTCTTTTGATAATAGGAATCATGTTGATCGAGTGATAATAAAAGAGAACAATACCGTTTATGGGTATAAGAATGCACGAGTGCTAATCTAGTTTCAGTTTTCCTCAAAGGAGCATTTGTTATAACAGGAGGTACTCAAGAATGCAAACTTTTAATTATCGATAAACACAATAATCGCCGTTCATGCAAGCCATCGGATCCACCTAATATACTTTCACTTTTGGAGCTCTAACGATGACCTGGCCTGCATGTTCAATTTAACATAGCTATGCCCCTGCCATATACCCCATAATTATATTATATACACATACCCTCTATATCCTTACACACCATGTCCTTGCAACCTATATATCATTACATGGTATGTCTCCTTAACCTCTATATCCGTTCATATTGTGTCCCCATACCCTCAATATACTTACATATTATATCCCCATACTCTATATATCCTACATATCCTTAAATAGTATGTCCCCATATTTTCTTATGTTCCAGTATACCCTATATATTACATCCCCATACCCTAAATATCCTCCATTGTTATGGCCCGTAATCTCTATATCCGTTCAAATTATGTTCCCATACCCTCCATATACTTACATATTATATCCCTATACCCTTCATATCCTTAAATATCCTTACGTAGTATGTCCCCGTACCCTCTATATCCTTATGTTCTAATATACCCTATATATTATATCCCTTACCCAATATATCCCCGCATCTTATGTCCCGTGTCTCTATATTCCGTTCATAGTATATCCATATAACCTGCATATACTTACATATCATATCCTCATACTCTTTATATCCTTACATATCCTTACATTGTATGACCACATACCCTCTATATCCTTACATAATTGTGTCCCCATATCCTATATATATCCTTACATATTATGCATACCCTCAATATACTTGCATATTATATTCCAATAACCTATATATCCTGTATAATATTTTAGGAACTCTCTATATATAATATTATATCCACATATAATATGTCAACGCACTCTCTATATATTTATTATAATATATGTTATCCCCATACCCTATATATCCCTACATATCATATCACCATACTTTACATATCCTTATATAATATGTCCGCATACCCACTATATAATATACTCACATAATTACTATATCCCCATGCATTATACATCCTTGCATAATATGTCCCATACCCTCTATATCCTTACAAAATATGTCCTCGTACTGTTTATATACTTATATAGTATAACCCCGTGACTTACATAATATGTCCCCGTACTCTCTAAATGCTTTTGTAATATGCCTACTACTCTCTATATCCTTCATATTATGTCACCATGCCCTCTATATATTTACATATTATATCTACATACTCTATATATACTTTAATACACAATATTCCTCCGTACCATTTATATGTACCCGTACCTTCTATATCTTACATTTCTTCGATTATTATATCTATATTCTATATCTTTACATATTATGCCCCGTACCATTTTTACATACATACTATGTCCCGATGTCCACATACACTCATATACACGTGTACATATTATTTCATTCGATAGAAGTCGTAAGTGATATATAAACCCGTGGCAGTTGTACACTTATATGATAAGGTTGTATCTACCAGTTATAACCCAACTTTTTATAAATAGTAAGGTTTTATCTACCACTTACAACCTTGTATGATTATTAACCTTTTAGTTAAGACCTTTTTGCAGAATATAGCACATTTGCTTTCACTTACGACAAAAAAATAGATGCATAAATGCCTGCTAAAGCCAACTGATATGAGGACGGGTACCAAACTGAAAGTTGCGCAATCGTGTACTGTGTATTTTTTTGCTAAGGTCATGTAAGGTCGTAAGTAACACTTACGACCTTATAATTCTAGACCACCGATATCACCTGTCAAATTAAAATGCAAATCAGCAGACAGTATCCTTGAATACTCGTATAAATTCAAATTAGGAATACAAATTCTTATATCATTTTTAAATGAGAAAACCTCTAGTATTAATCCTTGAAATATGGAGTCTATTTCGAAAATCCCGTTCGGTCCTGGGCCCGACCCTCTCGTGTTTGTGTATGGCCGCCTTTGCGTACGCGTCCAGAACTAGAGGCGTACAAACTTACATCTTGGGAGGGGGAGGGGTGTCGGCGACAGTTTTCAGAATCCCCAAAATTGTGTTTGCTCGACAGCCAGCAACGGGCCCCAAAGGCGGGGTCTTCGGTGGTCTTCGAGCCAGTAATCCCAGTTTTGGTGTTGGCCACCAAATTCGAAGGTCTCCAGAGTCGCAGATACCCAGAGGTGGCAACGATTCACCCCAATCGTATGGCTCATGAATGCCTTTCTCATCGGGCTTCTCCCCAGGCATCATTGTCCCCTTGTTTTAAGACTACTTGTCACTGTTTTAAATTTTCTGATCGTGAGAAGCCGATAATTTCAGTATTTTGAAGCTAAAAAGTACAACATGCTTTTCATTGGTTCTAATATACATGAGAAATTATCTATTTCTCGCTTCTTTGAAGTTGTTGATCATAATTTGCTTTGGCATGATTGCGAAGGGAATTCTAAGTTGATATTCTCTTTGTCATCTCTCATTCGGATCCACTGGATGGTTAGTTTATAAATGCACGAAACCACTTTCACCAATTCCAGGAGGTCACTGAAATTGCCGAACATGTTTCTGCTTTTTCCGACATGGAAGATCGTCCAAATTTTGATGTCACCGGGTATTTACTGCTGGAGTGTCCTTACCTGGCCATGGTGGGAACTTAGTCAGGCAATACATTTTTTTTATCGAGATACGGCCAAACTAAGCTCCCATCATTGTCAGGTATCAAGCTCTAGCTGTAAATCCCCATAACACAGTCAACACTATGCCAATGCACTCCACGTGGTGACCGTTGTAGAATTATCTTCCTCTCTTAATATGTTTGTGTTTTTATTCAATCTCGTCGTTTTTAATTTAATTTTCATTCGTGAATATCGGTCGATCCCTTCATTATTCGGGATCATGCCATGTGTGTTTTTCGACGGATCGGTGTATTAAAAATCTTGACATTTTGCTAGCCGGAAGGCAACGGGACAGAAAATAATTCACTTTTCTATATACACAATATGGCCGTAAGCAACACGTGTTGATGAAGGATTTGCGTGTTTGTTATTTACAATACATATAACGATTTTTTCACTGATTTCATTTAAATAAACTATTGCTGGAGCAATCGGCTAAAAGACATTGCAAAACTTTGATGGTAACTTTGATCTTGCAAACTTTTGGCGGGAATCTAAGTAGAGCCATGCTAGTATGACTAACGATATGGAAACCTAGATACATTCGGGATATGCTTCAAAGAAGTGATCGAGAGATGTTGCGAATGGTCTTTGATTCTGCTGTCGACGTCACGTGCCCGCAGGTTTGTAGCCTTCCTGATTTTCAGGCGTTCTGAAAATTAAGAATAATGCACCTGTCGCAATTTAGCGATTTTCCCGAAGGAACATTATATGCACTATTGCAATGTGTCCGAAACCTTTAGCAAAAACCTCTCTGAAAAGAGAGTCGACGAAAAGGAAATTAGTTGATTTTGTGAGTTGTTTACGCGCCGAATGCGCTGTGGTTTCGGAAGTGTTCTGGAGTTGTACAGGATAGCAAATGTGAAAATTATCTATCGCAGATTTTGCAACAGGCTCCATTGTTCACCTTGTTTAACCCTTTCTCCGAAATGTTTTACATTATCGGTCGATACAAATATTATTACATTTTCCAGAATTATTCAGAAGGGCGCATATGGGGGAATGAGATATGCGGAATTCAAATGTAAAGCGTGTTTTATGTGTTTGCCTGCCAGCTGTTTTTCAGCGTCGCCCCCACCCTCCAGTATCCCCCCCCCCACACCCACCCCCTCCCCCACGTACATTATTTAAATAAACTATTTTGTTCGATTATGGTACGTTTGTAACGACTTATCTGTTTTGGTTTTATATAATAAAGAACACAAATCAATGACAATCCACCCACCCTATTCTTTAAATAAACCATTTTGTTCGATTATGCTACGTTTATAACTCCTTATCTGTTTTGGTTTTATAAAATAAATAACACAAATCAATGACAATCAATATTCGATCTCTTCTGACGTCACTCCATTACAATTTACATTGACCAGAGTGCACCTGTATAGCTAAAAAAATGAATCAGGTGAAACAGTAACTAGCAAAAACATGTTTACTCAATTTTCATTGAAACTGTATATTTTGAATAATGTTGCTACCTTTAGCGTAGACAGATGTTACCTTTAGCGTTAATATGAAAAGTTGTTACCTTTACCGTTAGCGTTGTTACCTTTAGCGGAAGAGGTGAGTGTTACCTTTAGCGGAGGTTATTACCTTTAGCGTTGGAATTGTTACCTTTAGCGAATGAATGTTACGTTTAGCGCTGTAACAAACAATAAAGGAAACTTAGTGATTGCTATTCAGTTTCAAAATTACAGATTCAACCTCAATAAAACTACATACATATACACAATCTGCATACACAGTCTATTAATGGCTGCCCACAATTCCATAGAAGTCTTATGACGCGAATGTCTTTTTTTGCCGTGTAGTGGGTACTGTCTGTCGTTAATTTAATTGACGGCTGTTTACAGTCTGGGATTGTTTTCGCACCAAGAAAAAACTAATCGTTGTTAATACCTTGGTGAAGCTGTTGCGTAAAAGTAAGATTGCATTTGAAACTTTTTGGGGTAATTTCTAATGACTCATTAGTCCGATTCTAGGTAAACAAACGAGGCATTTTGAACTTATCATACACAATTTTTAGTTCTAAACCAGGGCCCTGTTTTATTAAATCGTACGATAAGTCTTAAATTTTAAAATCATTCACTTTTTCACTTAAGCATTCAATGTAAACAATTATTTGTGCACTTAATGCTGAAATATCACATGTATAAGAAAATGAAATGAAATCACGTTTATTTGAAATATGTACTTTATAGTGAAGCATTTAAGCATTTGATATTCGATTAAAATGGTCGTAAGTTGTTTCATAAAACGGGACCCTGATACTCAGCTGTGACTTTCCACAAGCCAGTCTACAAGCCACACTAGTGTGCTGCTGCCATACAAGCAACGGCTTGATCAGGAATTTAAAAATGCTGTTAATGCATTCGGATTGGACTGACTCTTCGCGATGACTTCTGTTGTTTATTTAGATTGATATATGTTACAGGCACTTGGTTGCTTGAGTAAATGTGTGAATAAAAATTGTGAGTAAAACGCTCTGCTTATATTATGGCTGCGGAGAAACTAGAGTTAAACGGCAAACTACGGGCTGTGCTGGAAGTGGATAGGACAGAAAAAGTTGAAAGCGAAGCACTGTCCCTTTAACCAAAGATGATGTCATTATGGTATTGGACGGCTCCCAAGAGTATGTAGAACAGACCACAGTACTTACAGTAAAAGCTGAAGAGTAAAGCTATACAGTCATGGGGATGGAGGGTAAATATGGATATAAAAATCAAACAGGAAAAGTAGCATTCAAGTACGACAGTTAACAACAAACACACACAGAAACAAAGAACACCATTAAAGATGAACACAATGCCAAATTAGACATCACAAACACAAAAGGGTTGAAAATAGAGCTACCGCCTTGGAACGGTCAGTGGCAAAAAAGGCCGCTGGAGATTACATGTCTAAAACTTGGATGGTTATAATGAATTTCTTCATAATTTTGTGATATATTGAAGCAATTGTGACTGTCAAATTAGTTCAGTCTGACAACGATTGGGGTCAATATTTACAATTGGAAAAACATGCGACTATTTTGCAGGTAATGCGATCCATAATTGGCCGGTGGGACATTTGAAATAAGCTTTATTTAATAATATGCACTGAAACCGAAGTTTCTAGCAGATGCCCTCATTATACAGACAAGAACATCAGGACAGAAAAAAAAAAGCAATAATACATGCAAACGACATCACAAACACAAAAGGGTTGACAATAGGGCTACCGCATTGGAATTGTCAGTGGCAAAGTAGGCCACTGGGGGGTTAACCCGGTTCTAGGGTCACCAAACCTCACACTTACCCTACCGTCATCCCATTAAAACAGGACAGCGTAAATAAAGAAATCCCCGCCATGATCTAATCTCTAACCAACAAGGCAGCATCAATAGGAAATATAAGTATAACACAAATATGCTCGTGTAAATATAATACAAAAAAACAATAGTCTAGAAAGCCACAATGAAGGTACTCAATGACTTGGCAGAAGCCAGAGCAGTAAGAGAATAAACCATTAATGGCTCGAATAGAAAGATCATAGACAAACATCAAACGCCACCGTCCCAATGGGCTTTAGGTAGGCGTCATCATAGGGTCCACAGCCTGTCCGGTCATCGTACAATTAAAGAGGAAAGCATAGTGGCGAACTGTAAAAGGGTCCACCACCAAGCATGCAGTACGTTGCAAAATGATAGGGTCATAACCTCTTTAGATACATTTTTTAACAAGTTTAACAAAGATAGTATGAAAGTGATCATGACCAAGAATCTTACGAAGTTTATAAATCACATCACCATAGAAGTCAGGTTGTGATAGTCCTTGTCGCAGAAGAGTCCTTAAATTATTTTTATATTTGGAAAGAAGATCAGGGTTACGATAATAAAATGTTGCAATGGTTTACGAAGTTTGTGGTAACGGTAACCATGATTGAGTAACTTTTTAGTTATACAAAGATTACGAATATTAAAGTCCTCAACTCGAGTACAAGCTCTAGAAAAACGAATAAGTTGAGACACATACACCCCATAAGAAGTTGCTCGGGAACATCCCCATACAAGTGGGGATAATTAACAATGTCAAAATTAAAATCATCTCTCTTGTCATAGATTTTGCTAATTATTTTACCATTTTCAATCGAGAGATCTAAATTCACTTCATTTGCAAGTTCAAAGAATAATTTCAGAACCCCTTGTTTGGCTTAATATAAGGATTATTACTTTCCATGTGTGGCAGTAGAACATTATTATTTCATTTAGAGTTTGATTCTGCATAAAATTTATTTCATTTTGTTAGAGCATATGAGTAACTGAATGTGTGTCACAATATTCTTCACAGCAATGTTGTTTGGCGATATTTGTTATTGAATATAGCATGTTGTTTATTTCCAACTCACACTGCTAGTTCACGTAGAAATGTTTTCAGTTACTTACGAATAATTTGTATAAATGAAAACATGGCATTGATAACTGACTGCCGTCCATACTGCGTTAAACCCCCAACAATCAGTCACACATGAATAATTATTCAGCAACGTACAATACTACAACTTGTAAAAACAGCTTCAACGTTAACTTTATGAAACCGAAAGGAATATTCAGTGGGGAAACGTATTTACTGGTCCGTTGGGATCATCAAGCCCATTCTGTGCTGGTTTAAAGCAGAATATCGCTTAAGCCGGTTCTAGAACACTAGAACACTATTATTTCATTTTAACTGTATACAAATATAAAAAGATCGGACGGGGAAAGTAGCATTCAAGGAGGACAGTCAACCACAAAACACAGAAACAAACACGCAAACAGACAAACAAGAAGGCAAAAACAATAATAAATGCAAACGACATCACAAATAAAAAAGGGTTGAAAATAGGGCTACCGCCTTGGAACGGTCAGTGACAAAGTAGGCCACTGGGGGTTTAAACCGGTTCTAGGGTGCATAAGTCATACTGGTGAAATCAATGCATGTTTTTAACAGCATAAAAACAGATTTTAGTAGAGTTCAAACATCAGTTGCATTATGTTTGATATTGCAACAATCTCCATCTGCTTCTCGTTTGTACAGTTCAGGACATAGCACGTTGCTTAATTTACAGCGACATCTTCTTGCACATTTACTAACACCACAGTTGTATTTGATTAGTTTCAATTCTGAAGAGGTTGCGACTTGTGATTCTGGTAGTACTGGTCGTAATTTATTTTCACCTTCTTGTTTCCAACCAAGCTTCAATGGGTCAGGAAGAGAGCTCAAGCACGTTATCTTGGTACCAAATCCTTGCTTGTAGGTGTGCCCGTAAGATACGTTGATACCATGCGCCATATGTAGGGGGACGTTTCTCAATACCTTGAGCTGATGAAAGAGTTTTGAATCTGTTCCACCTTAGCTGTCCTGGGTCAGTTGTATTTGCTTTCTAATTTTCTACAAGTTTGCATAAATATACCTTACATGAGTCTATCACATCTTCTGATGGGACATCCTCAGCGCCAAGCTTACTTATATTGGTAACAGTAGTTTCATCACTACTCATGAGTATATTCAGGACTTTATTTTCCCCTTTGTCATTTATATGGCCTGTTATGTCGGATTCAGTTAATGCATGTACCACAGGTAGAGCTTTCGACTTCTCTTGTCACATGACATTATATATTGGTAGTATGTCGACTCTTCGTCTCGATTCACTTGTGCCAGTTAATATACCAGGACTTTGTCCCATTTGTTCCAAACGTCTCAGGATCAACACAAACCAATCAGTGTCTTGAGTGAAAATATCGACAGGATCTCCGCTATTAGTTATTTCCAGGGCATGTACCATAAGTTTGTCAGCTTCTTCTTGTGAGCTAACTCCCGTAGATCGTAGATGGCTGTTCAGTGCTATTTGTACGGTCACTGTGGCGTGTAACTGTTATAATTTAGCGCTGTGATAGCTGGATAAGTTTATCAGCAAGATACAATGTTAGCCGATGCTTTGTTTTGTTGTTGGACAACATGTCATTTTTTCAACTGATAGGTGTTTCATCTTCTATCAAGACATCTTCAGTTTCAGTTTTGTCATAGCGAATCATATCTTTTATCAGCATCTGCTTTTGGTAATTGTCAAATATAACTCGACCACAGTAGTAGTTAGATACTAAACTGGCAATAACTTTGGTGAACATAGATGAGAGCTGTTTACAAGTCGTCATTTTACCTGCATGCAGTACTGATTGTCTACTGCCATAGCATCGACGATCAAATGTGTGTTATCACTCACCATGTTCATACCATCATCATTTTGATTTTCTGCTAGATTTTCTAGTGCATGGATGAGTTCACGTTTGTTTTCACAGCACAGCTGAGTGCCATCATCTTTCATTAACATGTGATTCACTTCAAGAACTCATAGTTTGACACTGTGTTACGGAGGTGTAAACTCCCGTCAGATTTAGCAAAGATAAGCACCCGTGACAGGTACAGGAGAAATGCTGTGGTCTTCATTTGGTGTGTGTGTGTTTCCTTACCAGTTTAGCTTCTTCATAAAGTCATTCCATGTAATTAATTTTCCTGGCGTCATTTTATCCCAGAGATTGGAAGTACCCTTTATTCTCTCTTCAATCAATTTTAACTTTGCTTCTTCTCCTCGAGTTTCTGTTCAAGGATACTGATCTTGGCTTCTTCTCTGAGTACTTTCTTTGTCATGATGTTACACAAATCATTCCCTTTATCATCAAAGGATTGAACTTCATTTCAACTTTCAGTTTGTCAGTTGCTTTAGGCTGACTATCCTTAACACCCGATGAAAGCAGATGGTGCTTGTGCTGTGTACAATTTCCAGTAAGCCCAATGATTGTGTTAGTTTGCTGAGAATTTCTCGCCAACTCTGGTGCCAACAAACAAAATTTCAGGAATGTTGCTGGCTTATTTGTTATGCCATTTAGTCTTCCATCTCCCTTTAAAACTTTGTTGTAGTGTTCCTGGGCCTGGTCCATACCAATAGCTGTGAATTACTGTGAATACTGTTATTTGAAAATGCAAACTCGCCTGCGCAAAGTCTGAGCCGTTAGATGTTGGTCAGTTTCCCTGGAATCGTAGCCTCGTGCTGTAAATGCAAGGATATGTTGAGCATAGTCAAGAATTTTGTATGCGAAGAAATATGTGACTAGCTCTTCCAGTGAAGCCAGATATAGGAAAAGATGGAATGTCAGCAAAGACATTACTTGACGTATATAATGTCTACACCATTTGTACATTGGAAACTGGTTGTTTGACTGGTCAAAATCATGTAACTGTTTCTCTAAATTCAGTTTCTCAACTTCAGACAACATATGCTGTTGAGCCTCCTTCAGCACAAGTGGGTATTCTGATTCCAATGCTTGTCCAACTGAATTCACAGATTCCTTTAGCACATTGTAAACCTCCTGGTGACATTCAAAGAATGAATGGAGCCATAACTCCGCACATAATTGTAGATTTATTTTATTGGCTTCAATGGCTTTGTTGTAGTGGCTTCCGGTGATGATTTGAATGGTCACAACTTCAATACAGAGTCCAGATTTTATCCATAGATCGTCAATGCCACTGAATTCTATCGTTTTCCCGAAGCAACGAATGGCACATAAACTGGCGTGGAAGGAACCAGGCAGACGAAACCACTTACCGCTGTACTGTTCATTCAGAAACTCCAGTTTCAAAGCTCGTTTGTATAGATCCATATCAAGGTTACCATGACCTTACTAGTGGTGTCTGGACACACAACCTGGTTCAGTTTGTAGATATCTTCAAGGACAGTAATCAACATGGGCCATTCATGAGCTGGTGAAGTAATGATGGGAAGAGCATGATGTTAGTCAGTGTTTTTATAATCCGAATCATTGGTAGTGACAAGGGAGTTGTAGGCTCTCCACCCTGGAATGGTTGGGCCTTTAGCGTATTCTGTGATATCCTCAAATGATGGAACTAGTTCTGTTCTTTGTATGAAGCGAGCAATCAGCCACATCATGTCGTGTTTCTGAGCAGCAACTACTTCATCTTTGTGTTGTCCTACTGTACACTGTTCATAATGTGGAAATACTTGGGGCCTGGGGTCTCCTTCTATAGTACATGGTAACAGTTTAATCACTGTTTCAGGATCATCTTACAGTGATTCGTTATTCAAAGATGTAGTTTCAATGCCAAGTTTGTCTCTAACAGTTTCAGAGTGTGTATTTATTTAGCTTTAACAGTCTGATAAACTGACACTGCTGTCCCATGTAATGAATTTCGACCATCAGGAGTATCAACCTTTTTGTCTAGGTTATCATCGCTAGCCCTGATAGGTATGCCTTTTAGTACAAATGGCGGTACGTATATTCCATCAAAACTGGCCATGCTCCTCAATGCGTTGTTTTCAGTTTGGTTTGTTATACTCTGGACTTGCTTATATGGAATATCAACTGAAGCTGCATTCAGAATGTTTATGTCATTCTTACTGCGATGCAAATGATGACTTTGCAGGGAAAGACGTATTGCTAGTGGAGTTTCAACACTGTTGTAAAACGTGCTAGCCTTTTCCTCAGAGTATGAACTTTGTCGGTCAGTTTTAAAGTGCTGGACAATTTGCTGGTAAAGAATATTTGCTGACCGATTCATTTCATTGATATGACATTCGGAATGAGATTTTTGAGGACTGTGAATAAGCCATTTCACAAACATCAGTAATTCATCAGGCACATAAGCAGACACTTGAGAGACCACCGATCCTTCAAATTCCCAGAAAAGGCATTTTGATTTCTTAAATTGTACATCTCAAATATTCATCACACTCGTACAATGATTGAACCTTAAATGTTGCCTTATTTATAGCAGCCTTAATGTACCAGCAGCATCTGAATGGAGTTGTGGTGGTTTATTTCCTGATGACGGTGTACTTGTACATTATTTAGATTGTTTAACAGTTTATTCTTGAAAATGTACTTTGATTCATTATCAGTATCAATCCGATAATTTCGTAATGTGTTTTTATATCTATTGTGCAATTCTGGAATGTTTAACATCAGTCCGTTATCGACATCCTCTTGAACTAGTACGTAGAACTGAATTTCAGCTACGATAAAATCAAATGTGTCACAGTTTACATTGTTATGTGTGTTATTTATGTAGTATGGTATATTATACCCATTTTGTCTATTGGGACGCTGAACAAATCTTTCCCAATTTCTAGTGTTGCATGACGTATGATACACTATGTCTTTCGTAAGGAAATCTCAGCAATCCTAACTTTCCAAGACTCATTGTCACTATGTTCTACTATGATTTGAATTGCAATGCCTTTATTTTGTGATTGACACTGTGTTAATGTTTCACTAGTAGCTTCTTGCCAAAATAAACATTTGTTTTTTTCATAATTGATAGCATTAGATCCAGCACGTGTTGTCCTTTTCAAACTAGCAGTGGTATTATTGACAGCCGATACTTCTGGACTTGACAAACCTTTGAGACTCGGTCGACCTTTCCTCCTCTGTGCATCTTGTTCCAATGTAGCCTTTTCAGCACGAACTTTGTCTCTATCTACGCGACAAGCAGCTTTCTTGTAACTAGTCCTATGCCAACTAGAACCATTTTCCTTCAGTGTAACATGTGTAATGTTATGCAGTCTGCGGTTTACAGCTATGTAATACGCGTTTCCATATTCTGCCATTGCACGTATTGCAGATAATACAGTTTTAATAGTAGTCATTGAATGTTCAATATGAGATATCAACAAGTTTATGTTTATTATCACATTGACACAATATACCCTGCTTATAATGTGTTGTTCTCCAGTTGTTTGGTAGATTCCATGCCTGTCACCTACAATTGGGAAAAAGCTCTCTTAATTACAAGATCTAGTTTTATGTTTATACACCAGTAGCGTAGAAACGTTTCATATATTGGGGTCTAGGGCGGGCGGCATTTTATGTATTTAATTAAATTTCAGGGTTCGAACACAAATTTAGAGAATTTATATATTCAACTGGAAATATTGGGGAAATGGTTGGGGCAGAGGGCGCGATGCAAAACATACTCCGACTCCCTTCGGTCAGTTGTGTTTGTCTTTTTGTGGTGTAGGTGGGTGGGTGGGGAGTGACGGTGCATGGAAACAGTATTTATAGTATAGCTTCATTTTAAAATATGTTTAATTGATGTATTGATATTAATACTTATGCATGTAAATATAAGAAGTTTTCTCTAGTTCAGACATAAATGTAGATCCTCCCGTTTGGATATAATATACAATACAGACAGTTTGCTGTCAAAATGGCACAGGCATTATGTTTTAAATTCATTCATATATGTGGGTGTTTCCACGCCCCCCACCCTCACCCCTCCCCCATTACCCCACCCCACAGAGTACTGAATACTCTCAAATTTAGAGCTGAGTACTGAATACTCCTTCATTTTGGATCCGAGTACTGACTGCTATTTAACATGGATAATCCGAGTACTGAATACTATTTTAACCCGTGCCTTCGGTACTGAATACTCTCTATTTGTGCCCTGAATAATGCCTACCAAAGGGGGAGGGGAAACAGCCCCATTGATTTAATGAAAGCATTATGATCAGATACACTCTATATGTGGGAAACATGTGCTTTACCAAAAACAGCAGGAAGACAAAGGAAATGAATATGTTTTGCCTTTGTTTATCTTCTGTTGTCTGGCATCTGTGTTGTAAACGGCGGAACTATAACTGTAAATACAGCTGGACTTTGGCAATAGGGGATAGAACTGGGACAAGAATGAATTGAACTGAATTGAATGTTGTTTAACGGCTCATCAACACAGTATGCCTACAATACCTTACCTTACAGTTAATACAACATAATCATAGACATACTAAATGCCTGCAATACCTTACCTTACAGTTAATACAACATAATCATAGACATACTAAATGCCTTTAATACCTTACCTTACAGTTAATACAACATAATCATAGACATACTAAATGCCTACAATACCTTACCGTACAGTTAATTCAACATAATCATAGACATATTAAATGCCTACAATACCTAACCTTACAGTTAATACAACATAATCATAGACATACTAAATGCCTTTAATACCTTACCTTACAGTTAATACAACATAATCATAGACATATTAAATGCCTACAATACCTAACCTTACAGTTAATACAACATAATCATAGACATACTAAATTAAATGCCTGCAATACTTTACCTTACAGTTAATACAATGTCACAGGATGACCTTAGTGGTTGGGCTAACTCAGGAAAGAATCAATGACGGTGAATGCATTTACATAAATTTAATGCAACTTTTAAAATATGTTTAATATATATACAATTATCTAAAAAAACAAGCAAATACACAAATGAACTATGAAAAGAATGTTCTCATGAACGTTTAAGACGTTCTTAGTATTGTTATAAATACTGAATGTTTAAGACACTAAAGTGTTGTTAAAGCTATAACAATGTTGATCTAGCGCGAGAGCTCATGAAGATGATGATGCGCGAATTCAATGGATGATTGTCATCAAATGCCTTCTGTAAGGGTTGATGACGCGATGCAATGAAAGTTAACCTCCACTGAGATTGTGAGTGATATTCCTCCAATGAGGACTGGTAACGGGCCCACCTTGTGTCCCAGGGGTTGTCGTTAGTAAAACCTGGCCATGCTGCGCAGGTACGGGGACCGTCTCCACCGCTCGTAAACGTTAATCGTGGAAGCTTAGCTACACTCCTGGATATCCAAACCTAGATGGCTTACTCCAACCCTGGATGGCTTATATCCTGGATGGCTTAGGCTGTAATTATACATACGTTTTAGATGTCGGTTGACAAACATAACAATCTTGCATAATTATCATTACACAAACAAATCATTATTCAATCAATATATGTAAGCTGTACTAATGATGAGTAGCAATGTATACATATTCTACAACGCCATGTATACGCTATGTACGTCGCTGTTAATCAATGCCCCTAATACTAGTAATATAAACATGATCAAATTACTCATATATTACACTCACCGAGTTATGCATGCACGCATGTCAACTAATGACCACATTATACAACGCTATGCATACGCGTCGAACATTTATTCTTGTCACTCATCTCATTGTTAACTAATGTTAACAATCGTGTATTACAATCACTGAGTTATACGCCAACGTTAACTAATGCACCTATTATCCACTGTTATCAAATTAATATTGTTTTACAATTATTGATCAATTACAATAATTACATCTAATAAATTAACTTCAAAATCATGTGCTAGTCTCAAGTTATGTTTGAGAACCATCAATGCTAACCGGATGTCGTAACCGCCAAATAAGATGGCGCCGCCCACTGAATACAAATGTACGATAAAAGTTTAATAAAACTACTAACCACATGTTGCCTATGAATTTTGCCGTCCAATCTCTGTTCCAACAAAGTACTATCGATTATCCCGGCGAGAGCTAGAAGACAATGGGTTTTATAGCAAACATTACGCCCAAATCATTATTTCCCCCGTTCAGTCCGTGACAAACGTGGCTAAATCTGCAGTATTAAATCTACACGAGAGGCCCCTTATACAATTTTGCCGTTTAAGGAAAATATACCTATACGTTTACATGCATTAGCACAAAACTAAACTTATGACACTGCCTCTCTGGTGGCCACTTAAAATGTGCACGCTTTTACGTGTTACATGAATAGATCATGAATATTGTGAAATTGTTTCAACTCGAACAATAGATTTGGGTGTAACCGATAACTTACAAGAGCTATGTACGACCAGTACGTTCTACCCGTGACATCTTGTGACATACAACATAATCATAGACATACTATATGCCTACAATACCTTACCGTACAGTTAATACAACATAATCAAAGACATACTAAATGCCTACAATACCCTACTTTACAGTTAATACAACATAATCATAGACATACTAAATGCCTGCAATACCCTATACCTTACAGTTAATACAACATAATCATAGACATACTAAATTAAATGCCTGCAATACCTAACCTTACAGTTAATACAACATAATCATAGACATACTAAATGCCTGCACTACCCTACCTTAGAGTTAATACAACATACTCATAGACATACTAAAGGCCTGCAATACCCTACCTTACAGTTAATACAACATAATCATAGACATACTAAATTAAATGCCTGCCATACCTTACCTTACAGTTAATACAACATAATCATAGACATACTAAATGCCTACAATACCTTACCGTAGAGTTAATACAACATAATCATAGACATACTAAATGCCTACAATACCTTACCGTACAGTTAATACAACATAATCATAGACATACTAAATGCCTACAATACCTTACCTTACAGTTAATACAACATAATCATAGACATACTAAATGCCTGCACTACCCTACCTTACAGCTAATACAACATAATCATAGACATACTAAATGCCTACAATACCTTACCCTACATTTAATACAACATAATCATAGACATACTAAATGCCTACAATACCTTACCTTACAGTTAATACAACATAATCATAGACATACTAAATGCCTGCAATACCCTACCTTACAGTTAATACAACATAATCATAGACATACTAAATTAAATGCCTGCCATACCTTACCTTACAGTTAATACAACATAATCATAGACATACTAAATGCCTACAATACCTTACCCAACAGTTAATACAACATAATCATAGACATACTACATGCCTGCAATACCCTACCTTACAGTTAATACAACATAATCATAGACATACTAAATGCCTACAATACCTTACCTTACAGTTAATACAACATAATCATAGACATACTAAATGCCTACAATACCTTACCTTACAGTTAATACAACATAATCATAGACATACTAAATGCCTACAATACCTTACCTTACAGTTAATACAACATAATCATAGACATACTAAATGCTTACAATACCTTACCTTACAGTTAATACAACATAATCATAGACATACGAAATGCCTAAAATACCTTACCTTACAGTTAATACAAAATAATCATAGACATACTAAATGCCTGCAATACCTTACCTTACAGTTAATACAACATAATCATAGACATAATAAATGCCTACAATACCCTACCTTACAGTTAATACAACATAATCATAGATATACTAAATGCCTACAATACCCTACCTCACAGTTAATACAACATAATCATAGACATACTAAATGCCTGCAATACCCTACCTTACAGTTAATACAACATAATCATAGACATACTAAATGCCTGCAATACCTTACCTTACAGTTAATACAACATAATCATAGACATACTAAATGCCTGCAATACCCTACCTTACAGTTAATACAACATAATTATAGACATACTAAATGCCTGCAATACCCTACCTTACAGTTAATACAACATAATCATAGATATACTAAATGCCTACAATACCCTACCTTACAGTTAATACAACATAATCATAGACATACTAAATGCCTGCAATACCTTACCTTACAGTTAATACAACATAATCATAGACATACTAAATTTCTGCATTCCCTACCTTACAGTTAATACAACATAATCATAGACATACTAAATGCCTGCAATACCTTACCGTACAATTAATACAACATAATCATAGACATACTAATTGCCTGCAATACCTTACCTTAAGGTTAATACAACATAATCATAGACATACTAAATGCCTACAATACCCTACCTTACAGTTAATACAACATAATCATAGACGAACTAAATGCCTGCAATACCCTACCTTACAGATAATACAACATAATCATAGACATACTAAATGCCTGCAATACCTTACCTTACAGTTAATACAACATAATCATAGACATACTAAATGCCTACAATACCCTACCTTACAGTTAATAAAACATAATCGTAGACATACTAAATGCCTGCAATACCCTACCTTACAGTTAATACAACATAATCATAGACATACTAAATGCCTGCAATACCTTACCTTACAGTTAATACAACATAATCATAGACATACTAAATGCCTGCAATACCTTACCTTACAGTTAATACAAAATAATCATAGACATACTAAATGCCTGCAATACCCTACCTTACAGTTAATACAACATACTCATAGACATACCAAATGCCTGCAAAACCCTAGTAAAATTCTGTTTGTATATATGTGTAAATAATATGTGTATGCGGGTGAGTGTGGTATATAATGAGTGTGTATCCGCAAAAATGTGTATATATTTGAGAAAATACTGATACTTATGTATAATATATAGGAAATACAAAATGTCGCATGCTTGAAATTAAGCTGATACATGCATATAAATAATATATATAATAATGCATATTTGATAATATATTGCTGCAGGTCTATATAAAACAAGTAATGGTGCATATATGATATTGATGCATATTTATACATAAAATACCTAATGGTGCATATTCGATAGCATATTATATATGAACCATATAGTATAATGTGCTGTAAAAAAATAAGTTTAACAAGTAATTGCATGGCAAATTCATTTGCGCATATTCTAGGCTATGCACGGCAGAGATCATTAACAATATAATGAACATAATTAGCAGATATATATGCAGGGCATTGTGTTTCGAACGATATCTGCGAAAAAATATAACATATAAAATATAAAAAATATAAAAATATAATTACGTTCTTATTTCAATGTAAAGGTAGGTAATTTCAATTTATTTTTATTTGTTGTTTTTATAACTTGAAACCCAGAACTGTTTTTTAATGACGTTTTACCACGTTCTTTATGATATTGGTATTTTTTAAATATGAAATACGCTGTTTTAACTAATTGGGGGATGATAACTCAAATACTTACATTGGATCACAACTAATTAGTGAAAGAGAAGATCACCCTATGTCATTCAAATGTTTTATAATACTCACATTATAAACTAGCATTCAATTTCTTTAAACTAAATGTACATAGGGCTTGCTAAACTTTTTTTCTTTCTCAGTATATATGCAAAGTTGAAAATATACAAATGCATATTTTTTACACAAAATGCATGAGTACATGATTTAAAACATTTCCTTTCTTACGTAATCTATTTGCAGAGTAACATCATATTATTACTGCTACATTTATATTTAAAATAAGATACTTGGTACATTGGAAATCCTTTGACACACTAAGGAAAAAAGGTAGTGAGTTACATGTTTATCGAAAATGAATGTACACTTTGCATGATATCGGTAAATAATATCAATATGTGAACATTAATATATACATTTTCTGTATGAATATGTTATGAAATCTTCAGAAAAAAAATAGGGCTATAAACTAACTAAATTACCAAAAGAAACTGGACACTTTGAAAGATTTAATTTCCACATTTATCCTCTTTATCAAGCGACAGTCCCTTAATGATGCGACCTATTGAAGAACAAATGACAACAAGATATTGGCAATGAAATGATAAAAATGTAGGAAAAAGTGCCAAACATGGCATATTCATCAAAATTATCAAGAGTAGAACATCAATAAACCTATTCTTAATTGTGGACAGACGTTTATCGAAAGCATCTGTTTTTATTAACCTTGCCTAATTCCCGAGTGGAATACAGAAATATAGCATATTATATACGTAGCACAATCTTTATATGATCATCTGATCATGGGTTCAGTTTAACGTAAGAGCCTAGGAGAAAACATAGCTCATCAAAGAATTGCAAAGTGGTCGACATGTGCAAATCGAGTACGGTACGCATGCGATAAATAATATGTTTGGTGTATTTGGTTCCATCAGATATTTCAAAGTGACTGATAGTTAGGCCTAAATAACAATCTGGCCTTCCGAACCAGAAATAAATGAAAACGCTGTCATTGATGTCAATTACTGCAATTCGTATTATGCCAAAATAGTGTTTGTAATTCACGTTTTTCATATTTACCACATAAATACTACTTCCGATCAAATACGTCGGAACTTCAATGCTGTTTTGACAGAATATATTCATTATAGTGCCCAGAATCAATTTGTCCATCTCAACCTACTGCAAAATGATAATTCCAACATGCAGTTCCTAGGGGCGACTTCTGTCGTCCACGGTTGAAGTTCCCACAAACATTGGCAATGTGCAAGGCTGTATTTTAAAGTTGATTGTAAGACTAAATTTCCTTGTCTTGTAGGTGTAACAACTTATCGTAAGTGTACGTGTATCACTTGTTTAAAACACTGAAATCGTTTTGAAGCAAAAGAAAAACACAAACAAAAATAGATATTAAAATAGAACAGGAAATGAAGCATTCAACGACAACGACAACAGCCAACCACAAACACACACAGAAACAAACAACAACTACACAGATTTATACAAACGGAAGATAGGGTAACCGCATTAGAACGGTCAGTGGCAAAAAAGGCCGTTGAGGGGTTAAACCAGGTTCTAGGATGCACCAAATCTCACCCTTACATGTACCCTATTGCCATCCCAAAAAATGGGACAGTGTAAAAAAAGATAATCCCGCCAGGTTATAATCACTAACAATTAATGCAGCATAAATAGGCAATATAAGTACAACACAAATAATCATGTATATGTAATATAAACATATACATCTAGAAAGCCACAAAGTTAGTACTTAATGACTTGGCAGGAGCCAGAGCAACAAAATAATATACCGTTAAGGGTAGACAAGACAAGATTAAAAACAAACATCAGCCGCTACCGTCCTATAAGGATTTAGGTAGACGTCATCATATGGTTCCGGTCATCGCACACCCAAAGTGGAAAGCATAGTGGCGAACTGTAAATGGGTACACCACTAAACATGCAGTGCATTGCAAAATGATAGGTTATGACCAAGGATCTTACGAAAGTTGTAAATCACACATCATCATAGGCGAATAGGTTGTTGTAGTCCTTTTCACGGAAGAGTTCTTCCATTACTTTTATATTTTAAAGCTAGATCAGGGTTACGATAATACGATTTTGCAAAGGTTTTTTTGAAGTCTATGGTAACGGTAGCCCTGCTGGAGTAGCTTTTTTAGTTATACAAATATTACGAATATTAAAGTCCTCAGCACGTCTATAAGCTATTGAAAAACGAATAAGATGTGTAACATAGAATCCTAAAGAAGTAGCTCGGTAGAACATCACCTTCTAAATTGGGATAATTAACAATATCAAAATTAAAATCATCACACTCTCTTGTCATAGATTATTTCGCCATTTTCAATAGAGAGATGTAATAGAGAGATGTAAATCAAGAACAGAAGCGACAGTATCAGAAATGTAAGCTTTCCTTAGGGAAGATGGTATTAACCAAAATAGAAAATCAATGATTGTCTATTCGCAGTAGGTGATCCAGATACCAAAGGGTGTCATTAAAGGCTTCAGTTATATTTGCTTGAGTATCGAATGAAAGACTCAACATGAAATATCTTGCATTGCAATACAACAAGGATACACCGTGAAGGGATAGCAACAATTTATCTGTAAACGGTAATTCCATACCGGACGAAAATAATATCTAATAGACAAATGAGTGATTCACTACCTTCTTGGCAAGTCTGCATATTGTAATTGTCTAAACTGCCGTTAGTAAAAAAAAAAACTTTAATAGTGTTACATGCCGATAATGTAGTTTTTTTCTCTGTCGAAGGTTTTTGAATGAGAGCAATACGATTGACTTTGATAATGTGATGTGGTAAGGTTGTATATCGTGTAGAGAAATCAAAAGTACTTATAGAGGAAACTTGACGTTTATTGCACATTTTAGCAAAAACGTCTTTTAAATTTTTAAAAGTCCAAAATAAATTAATCACAGAGTTTTCATAGGCTTTAGCACACTATTGTTTAACGTGATCTTTAATGGCAGTAAAACAAGAAGTTAAACGTTTGGAGATTTTTGTAGTGATACAGCCACTAGCATTCGAAATAATGCGGACTTATAAGGAGTTTTATGTTATTTGGGAATCCAGTACATAGTCGGCAGTTTGTATTGCTTTCGTCTAGCACAGCCTTGACGGTAGTGCACCGAGTGATATGTGTGGACACAACATCATCCTCAGTAGATTGAACTAAAGTATACGATTAAGTGCTACCAAGTTTCAGCGACAAAACGCAGTCGCCAAACAATAATTACATTATTATCTTCTTTATCAGCAAAAACTAAAACAAATTATGAAATTCTTGAATTCAAGATAGGAAAGTAACAGATTCGTTTCTTGCGTCTGTTCATGAGAGGTTAGTACAAGGGTAGTATACAACACCTCACTGCCCGAGCACCGTCTTAAGCTGTATACTATTTTAAGACCATATTTATTGGGCTAAACATGACACAATGAAGTAAAAACACTTCTACTGATTCGTAATCGGAGTGCCTTGCTATAGCCGCTAATCGAACGCTAGAGAGAATGTCAATAACTCCTGAAACGATGACCTTTTGGACAATATAAGAGAAAAATAAGCTTGATTTACAGATAGGAACTGTCTAATATATTTAACCTTTTATCGTCAGTATTCGAGTGTATTTAGGCGTCGATAAGTCATGCAATAAAAGCCGTATGTATGACAATAAAGGTAATAGGAACGACAAAATAATCGCCGGTACTAAAACAGTATTACTGAAGATGAGGTTATGTTATGTTGTTCCCAAAATACGAAAATGTTCTTGAATGTTTGTGGTAAAAAGAGGACATCACATGTACAATATAAAAAACAAACATATTTCCACCATTATACAAGCAAGGTTTTACGCAAGTGTAAAATAGCTGCCGAGAGACAAGAAGTTAACATAATAATATATCAAGTCACGGGTGGTAAAACAATATTGAAAAAAAAAAAGTTGTCACGGAGACATAAACACGACCTTTTTTTCTTACATTCTTCCCGAGTTTTACCATGCATTTTAAATCAATGTGGGCGAGCTCGCTTCTTTCTGTTCAATACCTTGACATGCTTTACATATTGATTACAATTCACCGTTGTAACACGACATGCTAGAAGTACACATCAGCACAGAAATACAATTGTTCACATGTTAAAGGATACGAGGCGTTAGAGTGTGCATTACAACACACATAAACTGTTCACTGTTACCATGTGTAATTATAAGATTGCGTTATTAAAGTGAAAAATGTAAAGGAACTGTTGCTACCTTACCATTAGCAATAATGAAAACTATAATAATGAAAATTAAAAACAAACAAAAGGAAATCAGCATGCTTGAACCCTACCTACCTGGGTGCGACGCGTGACCTCTCACGAACAGACGCAAGAAACGAATCTGCTACTTTCCTATCTTGAATTCAAGAATTTCATAATTTGTTTTAGTTTCTGCTGATAAAGAAGATAATAATGTAATTATTGTTTGGCGACTGCGTTTTGTCGCTGAAACTTGGTAGCACTTAATCGTATACTTTAGTTCAATCTACTGAGGATAATGTTGTGTCCACAAATATCACTCGGTGCACTACCGTCAAGGCTGTGCTAGACGAAAGCAATACAAACTGCCGACTATGTACTGGATTCCCAAATTACATAAAACTCCTTATAAGTCCGCCTCTGTCAATTGCGCTTATGACTGTTTCATCGCTAATATACGTATAATTATAATGATGACATTCTACATTTCAGTAGACAGGTTTACGATAAGGTCATTTCAGCAAGTGAAACGGTAACCTTTCAACATTGCAAAATATGTGTTTATACCATTTAAAATCTTCAGACGATTTCTCTAGGAATTCAAGTTGTAAAGCATGTTTTTAGCCACTTACATGAGTCAAAGACAGATATAAAACCCAAATAAGGGTCAGCTGCCATCGGCAGCTGTATTATCTATATGAATCCGGGTACAGATACATTTAGAATATCGATTGCAAGCCGTGCGTCCTCAATTGCCCAGTTAAAGCACTAGCATGGTTAGCAAGATTCCCTGGGTTCGATTCCTGGTTAAGACACGAATGTTCTAGCTCCTTGACACTCATGTTCCTAGATTATCTTGTACACATTCGAATCCCACTCGGAGCTCGACTTGCATATAAGGAAGTGTCGATTCTTACAGATTGCGCGATGTGTACAGTACTGGTTATGTACTTACTTAAATATTGTTCCGTTCTGTCACTCAAAAACAATTCACGCATACTTAATCCATTTTGAAAATAGTACCCTATATATCCTTGCTATCAGTGAGTGATGTTGATGTCTGGGAAAATGGGAAAAGTTATTCTACAAACAAAGACATTTTATACAGATTATATTGCACAAGTAAATGCAAACGGGAATTGTTTCATTCATATACTGAACAAAACAGTTTAACACGACATTTTAGGGACATACGATTAACACGACACGACATTTAGGGACATAAGATTAACACGACAAAACATTTTAGGGACATACGATTAAACAAATGGACAGCAGTGTAATTGTTTGAAGATATCTGAAATGCTAGGTAAGGCTGTGATTTCAAACAAAAATGTATTATTTTATTATTTTCTTAGCGAAGTATCAGAATTACCTCCCATTTATTAAAAACAACTTATTTTATTATACAAACGTATTGCTTTTAACAAATTTTATGATTGACATTGACAAGAATTGCCCATTAAGTCATTGTTTAAAATCCGCTGAAATTGTTCACAAATGATGTTTATTCTCAAACAAGGACATTCACAATTCAAGACAATTTTCGATAACCTGTAAAAGTATGTTCCCATTATATTGCTTTATTTTTGTCAACCAACTCAAGTGCGGAGTGAGGCGGTTGCGGATGATAAAAGAGCTACAGCGTCGACACGATCAGTTTTAAAAAGCAATACAACGTCCGCAGGGTTATTAAAAAAGGCGCTAGGGTACAACAAACCTCACTCTTACCCTATGTCAGAACACCCCGTCCCACCATGAGTGCTAATCTGTTTGATTATATAGGACGATAAAGAAAAAGAACACACGTACACGCACACATACATACGCATACACACACACACGCACGGACGCACACATTCATCAGCACTACGCATGCACGCGCGTGCCCTTAAAAATATAATGCTTTTGTGATCACCTTTTGGGACCTACTCTAACCCTCGCCACAATAAAATAATCACTGTCCGACTTTAGTATATATGACATTAAAATAAACACTGATGAAAGTGATCCTTTGGAAGCAACAAACACAATTAAGAGAATAAAGCAGCAGGCTTGGTTTTATTGAGTCAAAGAGATGACTCATTGTTCATGAGAGGTAATGAAAAAAGCAACACCTCTCACGCCCCCTAGCACCGACTTAAGTGGTATTCTACTTCAAAGGAACCTATATTGGGTTCGTTGGTCCCAAAGGACCAGTAAAAATAACACTACTGATTCGTACTCGCAAAAAGTTGTTATCTAACTTAATTAAACTCCAGCGGCCTTTCTTGGCACTGACCGGTCTAAGGCGGGAGCCCTATTGTCAACCCTTGTGTGTTTGTGATGTCTTATCTTTCCTTTTAATCATCTTCATATATAGATGTTCTATGTTTCTTTGTGTGTTTGCGTTTGACTGTCGTCTTTGAATGCTACTTTTCCTGTTCGATTTTATATCCACTTTTACATCAGACTAAAAGTTTAGACCAGATGAAACCAATTATTCTGAAACGTTTTCGCAGAGAGATGTCTCAAATCCTACAAATAATGTACCAGAAATCCGTCGAAAATAGAGATTTACTATTATGTATTTATAAAGTGCAAATATTACTCCAACATGCAGAAAAACGATTAATCAAACCCTCCAAATTACAGACATTTCCATCACATGCACTTTCTTTAAAACCCTTGAACACATTGTCTCCTCCTCAATGCATATGCATTTCACAGGAGTAAGGATTTTCTCTGAACTAGGCAAATAGTGTCACTAAATAAAATCTTTATTGTCAGGAACATTTGGGGAAAGACTTTATATCTTAGTTGTCTTACGTATACAATCGGTATAAATGGAATTATGGAGGCATAAATGACAAGTAATTAGAGTTAACATAAAAAGGGAAATTACTCCTGTTTATACAGTGTTAAAACTTCACCTAGAGTAAGCTCCCTTCACAACCTGGATTTGGAAAACATCAAATAAGTTTATTGCAAATTGTTTCACATACTAAATTAAAATTTCATAGTTACATAAACAATATTTCATTATAAATTTAAGATTGTTAACTTAATTAATACCGGCTTTACACGCTACTGAACTCAAATTGAGTGGTACTACACTATTAAACACGATGTTTTAGGATTTAAAATATCGGCGATCGGTGGGTAACAAAGGAATAAAATGGCGCCAGACATACGATCGAAATATCGCAAGATAATGATATGACATCAAATGTTCTCAAAACAAGATTGGCAGATAAGAAAATACAAACAAATGCTCGATAAATGTGTGCCTAAAATTAATAGATCTACGATATATATGTATATACGTATGTAGATCTATGGATATATAATGCTTTCAACATAATCAGGACCCGTCTATATTACGTATCTAAGTCCCTGACATAATCAGTGCCTATCTATATACATTGTGACGTATCACACACATATTTGATCGGCAGGCGGTAGCCATATCAACGGAGTAGAGACAGATCTTGTGTAGTTATGAAAATACGTCATCAATATCGGGAAAGCTTTATTTCAGTGTTTAACATTTTCTGTCTTATCAAAGATTACACGGAGTAGGTATATTGATGCTAGCACTGTATGACAAAGTTAACAAAATGTATTCATATAAAGAAAGGTCAATATCGATAAGGATAAGGTCAGTTTACAGATTAAATATACCACAAAATAGATCTAATACAAAACATAATTATTAATGTAACCCAAGCACCAAATTTAGCCATAATTATTAATGTAACCCAAGCACCAAATGCTTCCGATATCCGGAGTATAATTTAAATTAAAGCATTTATCTGTTTATAATCGCATTGGTAATATTCTTCCGATTTCCGGAGACTATATAAATATTTCTGATTGTCCGGAATATACTTTAATATTTCCGAGTGTCCGGAATATACTTTAATATCTTCTGATTTTCCGGTGTCTAATATATTCAATGACCAGCCAAAAATGCCATTGTTATTTATACAGAGCGGCGGTCCTTTTTCAATATTTCCGATGTCCGGAATATACTTTTATATTTCCGATGTCCGGAATATAATTTAATATTTCCGAGTGTCCGGAATATACTTTAATATCTTCCGATTTTTCCGGAGTCTTAACATATTCAATGACCAGCCAAAAATGCCATTGTTATTTAAACAGGGCGGCGGTCCTTTTCAAATATTTCCGATGTCTGGAATATACTTTAATATTTCCGATGTCCGGAATATACTTTAATATACTTCCGTTTTTCCGGGGAAGAATACAGTTAATGACTTTTAAAATATTTCCGATTATCCGGAATATGTGATTATAAGTCGAATTGACAATATTGCTAATCTTCCGGAATATACAATAATTATAAGTAATATATGCCTATGTCCGAGTGTCCGGAATATACTTTAATATCTTCCGATTTTCCGAAGTCTAATATATTCAATGACCAGCCAAAAAATGCCATGGTTATTTAAATAGAGCTGAGGTCCTTTTTCAATATTTCCGATGTCCAATATTTCCGATGTCCGGAACATAATTTAATATTATATGATGTCCGGAATATACTTTAATATCTTCCGATTTTCCGGAGTCTAAAATATTCAATGACAAGCCAAAAAATGCCATTGTTATTTAAACAGGGCGGCGGTCCTTTTTTTCAATATTTCCGATGTCCGGAATATACTTTAATATTTCCGATGTCCGGAATATACTTCAATATACTTCCGTTTTTCCGGAGTTGAATATAGTCAATGCCTATTTAAAATATTTCCGATTATCCGGAATATGTCATTATAAGTCAAATTGTCAATATTGCTAATCGTCCGGAATATACAATAATCATAAGTAAGATATGCCTATGTCCGAGTGTCCGGAATATACTTTAATATCTTCCGATTTTCCGGAGTCTAATGTATTCAATGACCAGCCAAAATATGCCATGGTTATTTAAACAGAGCGGCGGTCCTTTTTCAATATTTCCGATGTCCGGAATATAATTTAATATTTCCGATGTCCGGAATATACTTTAATAACTTCCGATTTTCCGGAGTCTAAAATATTCAATGACCAGCCAAAAATGCCATTGCTATTTAAACAGGGCGGCGGTCCTTTTCCGATATCCGGAATATACTTTAATATTTCCGATGTCCGGAATATACTTTAATAAAATTCCGTTTTTCCGGAGTCGAATATAGTCATTGACTATTTAAAAATATTTCCGATTATCCGGAATATGTGATTATAAGTCGAATTGTCAATATTGCAAGTCGTCCGGAATATTCAATAATTATAAGTAAGATATGCCTATGTCCGAGGATCTGGTATAGGGATTTATAAATCCCAATAGTCTCAAAGATGGAACAAAATCATTTGTAGTCAAACACATGTTAAATGGCATGAAAAGATCACACAAATGTACTTCCGTTTTTCCGGCGTCGAATATAGTCAATGACTATTTAAAAATATATCCGATTATCCGGAATATGTGATTATAAGTCGAATTGTCAATATTGCTAATCGTCCGGAATATACAGTGATTATAAGTAAGATATGCCTATGTCCGAGGGTCTAGAATAGGGATTTATAAATCCCAATAGTCTCAAACATTTTTAGTCTAACACATGTTAACATGGTTAAAGGGCATGAACAAAAAAAAAAGAAAAAAAAATAGATCACCATTACACTATTGAAAATGACTATGCCTATTATTATACATACCTGTATCTCAAAATATGAAGCGAATTTGTTCAGTTGTGCATATGTTCATATGTTCTGGAATTTTGTGCTCTTTTAAAAGCCTAACTGCCGTATAAAAGCCACTAGATGAAGCTTTGGCAGGTTTTTCATGAACACATTATGGCATGGAGATTGGCAGTAGTTTTGTGTGTAAACCTCCATAGCAATACTCTGAGATGGGATGTTTGAATCTGTGACTATTCATGTGTTCCATATAACAATTCATCTTTATCATTTTCACATCAGAATCAAAAACACACCACAATCAGTAGCATCACAATGCACTTCTATACAGTCCACCTATGAACATTGAATATCCCCTCTTTAGGCTCAGAGATGTATATGTTCCTTAATCATAACTAGGCCTATATAAGATGTAATTCCTTATCTTATTATCTCCATCATGTTCAGCCATTTCTAACAATAATGTCATTGTGTACATTTGAAAATGCATTCCTTCCACCATAAATGTCCAAATTATACCATATATTGTGTACTGCAGTAAATAAAGCCTGTTTCTCCAGACCAACTATAATTGGCAATTCATTTTCATTCATAAACACTGATAAATTGTGAAATATTTGCTGGCTGTTAAGTTATCACATTACATTTGTACATAGCAATTCCGTTTTATGTAATACACAGTGCAGTGGATAGTATATACAATAAAATATATACAGGGTAAAACATGTATAATACTGGGATGTAAATTGTCACAGTTCCAATAAAATAAACAGAAATTATGTAGTTTGGAGTCGTCGGATTAAAACACTTTACTCCTCGTTGA
Source organism: Cyrtodaria siliqua (assembly GCA_037043455.1). Lineage (NCBI taxonomy): Eukaryota > Metazoa > Mollusca > Bivalvia > Adapedonta > Hiatellidae > Cyrtodaria > Cyrtodaria siliqua. Next base: position 146,757 of record JAWPHD010005096.1, read on the forward strand.
TATCTAACAACAGTTTTCTGTCGTCTGCTTGAAGAGAGATTTCTTTACAAGAGTCATTCACTATACCTGACAGGCTACATAGCTGGTGTAATTGATAAAGACACACCTCCGATTTCTTCCTACCAGGGTAGGGAATGTTGCCCCTTTAAGAGTAGGTGAAGTGTCTAAGTCAAATAAAGATTCTGATAACAAAGTTTTAAGGTTCAAAGACGCAGTTACCTGCATAAATAATTTCATTAGAAATTCGAAAAACGATCAGTTCGATAGGGGTGCAAAAATCATAGTACAGTTCTCCGAACACAACACTTCCATTAAAGAGGCTCTGTCTAGCTACTTGGCATGCATGCCAAAAATAGAAGGTCAATTTCTATGCCATTTTGATGGATCACCAGTAACAAGCTACCAATTTAAGGGTGCTTAAAGCATTACAATCCTCAGTAGGCATTCAGATAACATATTATAAATCCCAATCTTTCAGAATTGGGGCTGCAACAACAATTTTTAATGGAAACATCCGATTAAATATGCCCCCATTAAACATTGTCTAGTAGGTTTGGTCTTATACACAAAACAACTGACAGTTGTTTAAGTTTTAATTTTCGGCCAATTTCAAGTCTGGGTAGTCGGGTCTTCAATCATTAGAGATGCTTTCAACCGAGCCCATCACAGACCAGACGGGGTACATCTAGGACTACGTCATATAAAAGGCAGTATACTATGGGACTTCCAACCAGGAATGCGCATCAAGACTATTTTAGAACGTTTTGAATCATCTCCTTTTCTACAAAGCTCCACCACATCAATATCATAGTTTTACACTGTGGGTGTAATGATATGGGCCAAACCCCGATTTCGAACATTATTGGCTACTTAAAATCTGTTATGTATGACCTGCAGGTACGCTTTCCAACTACATTAATTATTTAGTCTGCCATCCTCCCAAGGTTGAGATACCGTGACGAAATATGTCATAAACAGTTAGATAAAGTCAGGCTACGTATTAATAGTTGCATAGGCAAATATCTCATCAAAAATGGATGCGCCTATATTGCTTATCCTGAAATTTCAGAAAGTATGGAAATGTTTAAGAATAACGAACATCTGTCAGATCTAGGTAATGACAAAATGTTAAACATCCTGCAAGGTGGACTGTAACAATTTATGCAGTCAAATGCATCTTTTTTCCCAGACAAAGCAGAAGTTGGTCCGTGGCTGGCACCTTCTTTTTTCGACACGTGCTAGTCCACCTAAAGCGTGTATTTTTGGCGGGACACGCGCACACGTGCTACCTCGTATTTGCGTGTTTTGGCATTACCAGCACGTATCGGCTAAGTGCCCGAGTGTCTGAAATAGGGATTTATAAATACCAATATGTCCGATTTGTCCGGAATATGGAACTATATTTCCGGGAGTGTTATCAACTGTCAAACTTTCCGATTGTCCGGAATATAATGAATATATGTTGATCTGAAAATTAATATGTCCGACTGTCCGGAATATAATAAATATATGTCATGTATGTTGATCTGAAAATTCAACTAATTCTAATAAATAATATTGCTATATTAAATACATAAAGTCAACCATGGCCAATTCTGCCAAAACATAAAAGCATAGTAAAAGATAATTCTAACTTCGTTTCAGTAAATCCCACTTTTTATGATAAATGGAATTATGAAGGCATAAAATGACAAGTAATTAGAGTTATCATAAAAGGGGAAATTACTGCTGTATATACAGTGCTAAAACTTCACCTAGAGTAAGCTCCCTTCATAACCTGGATTTGGAAAACATCAAGTAAGTTTATTGCAAATTGTTTCACGATACAAAATTAAAAATTTCATAGTTACATAAACAATATTTCATTATACCCGCCCTCCCAACCCTATATAACTGTTTTACCATAATTTGTGTCTTTTGCTGCTGGTGTTGATCTTTTCTATTTTCAGCGCCAAGAGGAATTGAATTAAACTGAATTGGGGTTTTAAGGCGCACCAACACATGAACAGGTTATATGGCTCCTAACAGGCATGAACATGCCAGGCTCATCTTCCATGTACATCGAGATACAATATGGAAAATGGGCCTAGAACCTTCTCACCCTGTACTGCAGAGTTGCTGCAAATTCTGTCGTAGAAACTCAACTTACGCTGGAGCCACGTTATTGTTTTTCTGCCACTGCTCTTTTGATGCGAGCGAGATAGCACCTGAAACAATGCAGGGATCATGGTGAAGACCTTTAATGAACATGAACAAAACATGATAACATGAAAATGAATTTGGGGGGGATTCTACCCCTCTGCCTACCCCTCCAAAGGGATCTGCAGTGGCCCTATTCTTTGCCCCGTGACCAAACGGGGGCCCCCGGGAACCACACGGAGAACGCGCCAGGAGGAATATAACAATAGAAAAAACAAACAAACTGAGTACATATGAAACACTGCAACCACGCCATGGCTGATGTAAAGCAAGAATTGAACAATACACGATAAAACATGGAAATATTAGGTCATGCTGAAAGACAGCATTTCAATGTCCAACTCATTCATTTTCTCAGTGTTTAATTAAAAGTGTATATATTAGTGATATGTTTTTCAAATTTTAAAGTGTATTAATATTCAGTAATATAGCATTGTCCGAATGGTCTTGCCATTACCAGTACGTATCGGCTAACATTTAATGAAGAGAATATTGATTACAAGATAAATAAACACACATATATTAAACGAGCAAAAAGGGTTTTACGAACGATTATACGTACACAAAATCATAAAAACATACAATTTTAACTTTTTTAATAATTCAATGAAACGTTTAACCCAAGAAGAAAAGTAAACTTGTGAAGGTATGTTAACCAAATATGTATGTGCAAATGCCCTAAAAGCCATGAATAGTAATAAAAGCCCGGGTCCAGCTGGACTCACTACAGAGTTTTACAGAGTTTTACAAAATATTTTGGAAACATTTGAAACAATTTTATATATGTAGACCGGGTGGTAGATAATGAGATACTACGTCAATAGTTTCATCGTTTTAATATATATGTGGATATCAGGCTTCATATCGAAAGTGGCCTGCAACAATAAAATAAAAACATAAATCTACGACTCTAACTAAAATATACATTACACTTACAATTCAACCGCGCACTCAATTTAACACAATGGATATGAATAAAATACAAATATATCCTTACCAGAATAATAATGGACCTTTGGAAACGGCCGAGCACGACACATACGAAATATTGCAGTCTCGGTTTGATTGAGACTGTTCATGAGCGGTAGTGAAATATGCTAGGTACCGCTCACGTCCTCTTGCCCCGGGTTGAGCTGAACTCAATATTCATAAAAAGCAACAGTACAGAATTTTAACAATCCCGAAGATGGCAAGCATATGGCGTGGATATAGCAAAATGTGTATCTTTATTTCATCCCCTATATCCAGCGGCGTATGGTCCCAGGATCTTAGTTGTATATATCTCTCTATACTCGTCTGTATAAATATAAGATTATACACGATACTTAAATATGATTATTTAAGATCTCAGGGACGGTGTTAGAACCGCACCGGCAATACATAGGGAGAGAATGAATGAAAGATAAATAAAGAGATCTGATAGGCTGGTTAGTTTTATTGGCGGGAATGCGATAATGACGTGCATAATTATCTGTGCAGGGTGATGGATCCCCACTTACATACAAAGCTAACATACAACATCTCAACTAAGACAACTATTCATAGTATATCTACATCACATGACATACACATGACAATCATATGACAATACAGTACACAGATAAACATACCATAGCCTAAAATACATGTACGCTCTGTAACAATGCATATATATATAAGTACAACAGGGCAAATGGCAGAACTGCAAGAACAAAGTATAATTATACTTCTGCCTAAACCTAACAAAGACATATCCTTATTAGAAAATTGCCCACCTAAAAGTTTATTAAATGTAGATTACAAAATTGCAACCAAAGCCATTGCCAACAGAATTAAAAAAGTAATACCCTCGGTAATTAGTAGTGCTCAAACAGGTTTTATTAAGGGATGGTACATTGATGAAAATATAAGATTACTATTTGACATACTTGAATATGTAGACGAACTCCAACTACCGGCTTTATTATTATTCTCAGATTTTGAAAAAAGCTTTTGATAGCTTAGAACATACATTTTTATTTGAAACAGTTAAACATTAAAATTTTGGGGATTTTTTTATTAACTGGGTTAAATTATTTTACAAAAATGCAAATAGCTTCGTAACAAACAACGGACATACATCGCATCATTTTTAATACAACGAGGCGTTCGGCAGGGATGCCTGTTATCTCCGATATTATTTATAATGTGCATTGAACTGCTGTCATATCAAATAACAAATAATAAAACAATAAAAGGAATTGTCATTGCTGGACGAGAAGTAAAAAATACTTTATTTGTATGGAAGGGAATCAAGGTCAAAAGTCTTAATGTGTTATGTTTTTCTGCAATGTCTCGTGTGTGAAAATATTTCATATTTGTTTTTTCTTTGTTGCAAATGCAACATTACAACCTTGCAACTTTCAAACGCCAAACATCCTAATGCGCCCAGTGAATGCTCCACGATATTACATGTATGTAAAAATGTAATACATCACATTTCCTTGTGACAAATGCTAACAGCAACATTGCAACTTCTTAAGTCGTATCAGTTGCATGCGTGGTAAACACAACATTACAAACTTGCAAGTTTCAATGCTTTCAAATTCAAATTTAGAGTGTTTAATTGTTAATTTTACGCAGTAAATACAACTTGTGCAGCAGACAATCTATATCGATTGTAGCGCCGCTTAACGTCATAATTTCGACGACTGCACCATCATGACGACAGGTGGCTTACTGTATCTACTAACTGGTCCCTTTGTAAATCGCAATTTCTTGGTGCAGATATAACTTGCGCTTTCAGAGTTGTCTCATCCTGAATCTGTTGTTATCGGAATTCGCTGAACATGTTATGATTTTAAGTTCGTCTAATGTCAATTATTTTCAAAAGTATGCTATAATAACTGTGACCGAGGTGAGGGATCGATGCTCTAAGGTATAATGTATCTGTCGGACATACGTTTTCAGTAAATAATGCTTTAAATAAGTTATTTGCACCAGAGTTGTGGTAGTGGGTCGAAGCAAGTAAAATGCTTTACCTGACATTTCGCTTTGTTTCGCTCATGCACAGACATATTAATAAATAATAATAAATTGTTATTAGGTCTGGCTCATGCTAATTCCTCAGACAGCAAAGTGTAAAATAACTATCACTGGCGCGTAACTATAGTTAGGAAAAATACCTTCTTCTGGTTGTATATATATAGGTTATTTTCATCAATTAAATACATAACTAATGTATTTAAACAATTTTAAAACATTATACCAATCCTGATGTACTTCCTTTAATCAGTGATACAAAATAAACTAACAAACCCTTCTTCGGAAATGAGGCTACCATTACATAAAATTAAAATTGATTATGTTCAGTATCAGTAGAAAGAAATAGAAATAACTCATTCTTCATTATAACCTCTATACAGTGATAATGAACATGTACCTATACTTGCTATATATTTTATATTTTAGCATCTGCATATTCTAGTATATCAAGTACTCATACGATGATAACAGCTGCCAGTATTTGTGCCATTCCATAAAGGAAGCGGGACACATTCATGACCTCTTGCTGTCACATGAAACTATCCATCTTGCAACTGTGTATTTAAGTTCTGCAGTTGCGACTGGATAGTGATTCGGGATAAGCACGTTATTTCTACAATCATGTATTTCATCACTTACATCTTCCAATTGATTTCTTTTCATATCACAAAACAGACTTACATGACAAGTGTACGTATTAACTAAAGTCTATCCAACAATATGTTACACATACTATGTTGGGGCCTTCTTAGATCAAGTTATTAAATTGCTTAAACATACAAGAACTGATTCTAATTCTCAACAGAGCAAACCTAAACCATGTTATGCACAAATTTAAAAAAAATAAAATAAATGGTGTAACGGAAGACCATAATGGCATTCTATATTTTCTGTAATACCCCGAGCAATTTTACCTACGTATATATACTACTCAAAATTTGCTAAGGATTCTTTTGTACTGTCTAAATTTCTTGCTGAACGAAATAGCATTATTTCTATTTTACCTGAAATTATTTAGGGCAGTTTATGGTAATCAGAAGCACGCAGTGTTTAATTGTTGAAGTATCAATGAAATTAATATCGTTATTGTGAAATAATTTCTAATAAATGTATATAGAAGAAAAAAGTTATCCTTAGCAAATTTTGGGTAGTATAATAACTGTGTTTAAAACACGGCAATCTTGGAGTGTTAATCAATTTGAGCATAACATAAAATTTAATTTAATTTTTAGTTTAATTTGTTCTGATTATTCAATCAAGGGTACATATAATATTGGTGCAATATAACCAATAGTTAGTAATATGCAAACACAAAATCAATTTGATTAATATAAATGCCTGAACAATTGTATATAGGTGCAAAAAGTATATATAATAAAACAAGAGGCCCAAGCGGGCCTGTGGACGCTCTACTGTCTAATATGGCTCTTATAACATCAATGAAGCAAGTGACTATCGTCTCAAAGAGGCAAAACATAGCATTTTTAACTAAATTAAGAGCCATAACTCCGCCATTACTGGTCCGATCTGGCTGGTTTTCGAACTTGGCCAGTAGAGATAATAAAATTAAAAAAATTAAAAATTAAAATTTAAAAAAAAGTAAAGAAATATAAAAATAATATAAGAAAAAAAATCAAAAAAATCTGGTAAAGTTTGGTAAAGATCAGATGAAAAGTGAAGACAGACGGACAAGCTGATTCCAGTATAGCCCCCTCCCCAGTGAAGAATAAGGCGGGAAAGGGGTAAAAACATAAATCAAACTTGCTATGATTTGTTTGTGTGTTTTGCTCTCCCGTATGGTTCATGAGTAATCGATGTTAATTCATAACTTTCACATCCGGTCAACTTCCGGTAAAGTGAGATATTGAGTAGGTGAAAATAAATACAAACTAGTTTTATAAAGGGCTAAAGCTACCGAGAAATCGGGTTTTTCGAAGCATTTTGACTTGTCACAGAAAAACGGTTTGATCGAATTGTTTTCGGTTTTCCGTTTCGAGAACGACATACATCTGCGGTTCCAACCAGCCCTGACATGTGGATAATTCTTGGAATTTGGCCAGTGAAATAATTGATGAAAACAGTTAGGTATCAAATGTTTATTTCATTTTTTTTTCATTTTTTTATTTTCTATTTTTTTAAATTTATTTATTTCAATTTCGTTTTAGTTCCCAACACCGATACAGCCACCTGTGTGCCCCTGGATATCCACCGCAACTAGTAAAAACTAAATTTATTTGTTATTTTACCTTTCGGTCACATTAATATTACTTTTTTAAACTAACATCATAAACAAAATAAGGTCTCTGTTCATAAAAATCGACTGATTCGACAATATTCAAATGTGGTCCATGTAAAATAAAGGTGGGTGGGGTGCGAAAACTCATAAAACTGATATAACTACAAATTCCACCTGTCATCACAACATTGGTGCAAATATCATAATTAAACAATATTTTAAACAAAATGTACATGAATTATATCAATAACGGTCGTATTGCATCGAATCCTCACCTCGGCCACACCTGTATGAGTGAAACTATTTTTTAAACACAATTACTCTCTGAAATTTAACAACTTGTTTACACTTTTACCCACAATGCCTAATTCGAGCGCAGTAGGGGAAGGGTACCAGACTAGTCAATGTCAAGGTAATGAAGGGATCAGTAAGTATTTCAATAGTTCAATTTACCGCCACCTGTTGTCATAATGTCCAATGACTATTACAATTTGAGAAGTTCCTAATGAATATTACAAATTTAGAAGTGCGTAGTTCGTAATTTGCCGAACTTGGTAGTGGGAGCAATAAACAAATTGAATATTGTCGTTTCAAGTTTGTTGTGTCGTATTTGCAACTATAAAGTGGTAAGTAAGCAACTTGGATGTTGTACAATGGACACATTACAAACTAAGACTATTGGAACTAGGAAGTAGCAATGTCGCATGTTTGCATTTATCACAAAGAAGTAAGAGGTACCACATTTTTATACACATGGGATATCACTAGACACATTAAGACGTTTAGCGTTTGAAAGTTGCAAGGTTGTAATGTTGCAAACTAACTAGACTTTTGACCCTGATACCCTTCCATATATTTGCAGACGACGCAACATTTTTTACAGATTTGGAATTAGAAAATCTTTTGAAAAAAAATAGAGATTTTAGACAACTTTCCTGTTTTAATGGGATGACAGTAGGGTAAGTGTGAGGTTTGGTGCACCCTAGAACCGGTGTAAACCCCCAGTGGCCTACTTTGCCACTGACCGTTCCAAGGCGGTAGCCCTATTGTCAACCCTTTTGTGTTTGTGATGTCGTTTGCATTTATTATTGTTTTTGCCTTCGTTTTTGTCTGTTTGCGTGTTTGTTTCTGTGTTTTGTGGTTGACTGTCCTCCTTGAATGCTACTTTCCCTGTCCGATCTTTTTATATTTCTTTCTTTCTTCTCTCTTATTTTTTCTCACTTCCTGCTGGTACAAACGAGTGGGCGATTGGGTGTATATATGTGTTATTGTAAGTGTGTGAGCGAACACGCGTGCCCTTGAGCGTACGTGAGTGTGTAAGAAGAGCGTGTTTGAGAGCGTGCGTGTATGTGAGGAAAAAGACACAACAACAATTATTGTATCACATGTTTGTACGTAGAATATAAAACTGAGCAAACAACTCTAAAATAGTGATAAATGTACTGTATATCTAGACTTAAAATATTATAAGATAGAGATATATGAATAAAAAACTATAGTAAAACTAAATCTATGTCACACACTAGTATGTATCAATTATAACAGGAAACTATTTGGACATACACATTGTTTGTACTTATCAAATGCTCGAAAAACTTGCTATGCTAGAATTGTATGAATAGGAACCATTAATGATGAATTGTTTGCCTATTATAAATGTTACATACTGTAAAATATTTGATATAATAAAATGTCATTATAAAAAAGAACGTTACTACGAACAAGGTGGGGGATCACGTGGTTTTAAAATGACGTCACCGATGGAAAAACAATCCGCTTCGAAGTAAGATTTTCTTTATATTTTCCTTATTACTTCACGCATTTTCATGTAATATAGCCTAAAGTATCCGGAATTTTCTGCACTTTATTCCGTAACTTTGATTGTAGATGAATGTTCCACAGATGTTTTGTTTAAGCCGCCACCAATTCCGAAATGTAGTTTTTCGAGTCGGTCTCGTACACTGGAATGAAGAGGTTTTCATGATATTCGTCAAAAAATATACTCATTTGCATCAGTTCTAGTCCCGCAACTTTGCTTTATAAACAAAAAAGACATAACTACCACAATTTAAAAGTTACATGTGCTACAGAGAAAATAATTATGGAATTTCGAAAAAGATCTAGAACACTGGCAGCGTGAAAAGAGATCTCATGCACTTGTATTTTTATACTTGTTAGATTCGCTGACGAGTTTTGTAATGCTAGGCGGTTTATTGTGTGTATGCGATGTACTTATGAATTTTGGTCATTTGTAGGTGCCAGTGAAGTTTCTATATAGCTACCAACACAATACTTACATTTTGGGTAAGGTTTTCCTCAGTATTTTACTTATTACTGCAGATAGATATAAGGGATGATTATATGTAATGTAGGTCGGATGGCTTACATGTCAGGAGAACAAACCTCGGGTGCGCCTCTAAATGGTATAACAAGCGAAATCATTGCGACATATGTTTTGTATCATGTATATGTTTTTATGTTTTGCTTTGTCCTGTACTATGAACAAAACGAAATTATCATAACCAATCGGAGGTAGGGTGTGTCTAGGCAGCAGTGCGATAAGTGACCGTGCGACAATTAAGCTGTGCATCATATCAGTTTTACTGTTTTTTAAAACCCGACAGGGAAATGATACGTTATTTGAAAGAATATAAAGAAAACAAAGTAATGTCTGCACATTTTCAAACTACAAGTATATTCAAAATTTTCCTTGATATATTTGAAAATATATAAATACATTTGATTTGAATAATTCTATTTCAGGTATTAAGAAGATTTTTCTTGAACGAGGCACTGTTTTTAAAACGGTAAGAGACATTTCCGCAGCATGAGTCGAATATCCTCAGACACTCAGGGCAGTACCGTTGCTTCAGAAAGCTCTTTATGACGTGAAAAAGTAACTTGAAGCGTCACACACACGTCATACCGACTTTAATACACACATGAGACATGCATCTAGGATATTAGTATTTAGATGTTCAACATGAGAAAGAAATCCAAACAGAACTTGTAGAGCATGAATACCGCTGCAGAAAAGACTAACCAATCTAACATGTTTATGAAAAATCAGGTTTAAAATCTGTCACATTCTTCATGTGCCATTTTAGAGGGCATGATTCCTCTATATAATATATTTAACGTTTTAGTTTTACCACTTTTACCATTTCAATATTATCATAGTTTACAAATGAAATCATAAAATGTCAAGACATGTGTTAGTGTGTATTCCATTCGTTTCGGAAAAAAAACTGTTTTTCAAAATAATAATGCTATTATTATATTTTGGGAGGACGGTTGACTGTCCTCCTTGAATGCTACTTTCCCTGCCCGATCTTTTTATATTTCTTTACAAACATTAAGTGTTTGTTTATCGTTTTGAAAATACTTTGATACTATTAGGTCAAGCGACTGAAAGACTTTTATGACCGAAACTATGTTGTCTAATTACATGTTTATTTGATATACTGCAATGGCTGAAAAAATATGAAGCACGTTGTAAGCGTGTGATTTATATTTTTTAAGTTGCATATTTAATGATCTCATTATTGGATCACTAGAAGCTGAGATGGGCTATTGTGATCACATTTTGTTCGTCCTGCAACATATTCTTATGATCTCGTTCACAACTTAATTGTGTATTGGATCTCAATGTAACGTGTTCAGAATGTTCGAAAGGCATTCAGATACGATCATTAGTAATGGAGTCATTGTCCCTGAATGTGTATATTTGTGAACCGAATCACATCTCCATTTTTCATGAGAGGATTTAGAAATTTGTATGTCTAAATTTCTAAATAATTCATACATTTCGTCTTATAAACACCTCCCCATTTTATCAAACCTTGATATTAATCGGATCTTTAAAAAATCTACATTTTGAAAACCAGTGAGATCGTTGGTTTTTTAAATAATAAAAGATAGAGCCTTTTGATTTTTGACAGACCGTAGCCAGACCCAAGGCAAATCCCTACCTAGCGGGGTCTGAGGACATGTACTCTGGAAAAAACTGTTGATTTCCTACGTATTAGTGCATTCTCGTGCGAAATCTTCAGTTTTATGTTGGACAAATATATTTTAATGATTGTATTTAATTGATTTTCGATTTGAATGCCTACTTCAATGTTTGGTAACTCCCTAAAATTCTACCGAGCCCTCTGAGTAACTACGGGACTGTTTGAAGAAAAAATATATACATTTGATATTTGTGAAGCTTGGTCAAGATTCAATGATAACGAATCATTTATAAATTTTCAACCGAGATGAGTGCACATATAAACAAAAGAAAGTTGATGCCTTCCAATGTCATCGCTTTAGGTTCATTTGGGTCTCTTGGATGGGCTATTTTGCTTTGATAAACTTATGTTCGATACTTATTTGCTTGCACTAAGTAAAGTGATTTTACTTATTATGTATTTCGCTGTAAATAAGTTAATCGTTACATTTCGTTTCAAAAAATAGTTCATGTGTTGTATTACGCAGTTTATTATGATTGTGTGATATACATATTGTTTAATACATCCAGTACACTGAAATGAATTTACTTATTGTTAAACTTTATCTCCAAATGAATTTGTTTTTCTTTTTGACTTTAAATTAATATTGTCGGATGCATTCAACACTGCATGTTGAACTTCAAATATGTTTATTATAAGAATATTTGAGGTATACAATTCTTCACTGAAAGTCTAAATGACGTTTTTGTCTGATTTTTTCTGGTGACAAACACTGCACATGTACATACTGATAGGCATCCCTGGCACCTAACCGGCGATTATGTAAGGTAAGCAACCTCTGATAAAAGGTTCTGAGTAAAAGGTCTCATGACTAAGAATAATTATGTAAGTGAATCTTAGTTTGAACTTCATTTTGAAAAATGGTTAACTAGAAAGCTTGTACAATAGTGCATTGGACTAAATGTGATTTGATTTACTTCCGGTACACCTTAACATCTCTCTCTCTCTCTCTCGTCATAGAAATCCTTGCAAATATACATGTTATAGGCGATTGGCCTTCATCCGTACGTCTTTCAACTAAACCCCAGTATCAAACGTGACGGAAGTTGCCATTTAAATACAGATGGCTGTTTAAAAAATCTATACAGTTACAAGATAAACATTGCACGTTTGTCATTTGATTATCCGCATGTAATCTCATAAACAAAATAGTTTTTGTCGGATAGCAAATATGGTACTTAATATTGACTTAGCGTTCACAAACATAATACAATAAGACTACAGTGATACTAACATATATAAAGTCATCGTGATAACTGCATCTAATTTGGTCAATAACATTATAATCAACACCGGTATGTTCTCAAAGAACCACACTTTCTCAACTGCTCACAAAACCTGCTCAACAGCATAATAATACAAATAAACATGGAAATAAACATGCAACTGGTTCCACAATTATGTATTTTGACAGTTATGTATGTTAAATCTTTACACACTTTAACAGTTTGAGTTTGAATTTTAGAATGATCGTTGGCAGAACATGTCCACGTGTCCATGGGTTTCTGTTTGAGAATTTGATTTAATTATAAACATATACAGAGCTATGGTTGTTTAATGTATTTTCATCTACACACACATATTACATTCAGATGTTGAAACGTCCTGGTGTTCGCATATAGGTGATGTACAGTTTGTGACATTCATACAAGATATGGTGAATCGAGACATGACTGTCCGCTGAATAGGCCTGCTTCGTTTACCTCTTCTGGCTTTGTCCGGAGTAGATAACCACAGTGAAAGTTCGTTACTTCTTCTGTAGGAGTACTGCAATTAATATACATAGTGTATGTGTCTTCATCAATAACCAAATATGTTTGCATATATGACGCTTCTTCACTTGCCAATCATACACAATTTGCGTCAATACTAATTAATATAAGCACTCTTAAAGGTATATATAGCAATCTTGATTTTTAAAAAACTCGTCCCGTTAGTTTTTCTTCATAACTTGCATTTGTCCAATCATTAATATTAATATTAAGTATAAGAATAGTATAAAGCAATTTGTTTGCATATTATTAACTGTTGATTATATTGCACCAATAATATATTGAACCCTATGATAGAATAAGACGAAAAAATAAATTCAAACTGTTATTTCAATTATATATACGCACGCAGGTTAAAAGTCACAAAATATCTAGACGCTTATTTCAATGCTTAATAAATATTTCAAGATTGCCGTGTGTTCCTTTATATCCGGATTTTTATTTCGGAGTAGATATCAAGCCTTAACATTAGCATCTCGATTGTAATCAAGTATCTAACATTCTCAGTCTTCAAATTATATTCAGGAGGAGGTATTCAGTTTCCTAGTAATACCTCTCCGCGACACCATATGCCGTCACGTCCTTTAACTGTGAAGCCGTGAAAGTATGGCCAACAAAAGGGCAATATTGATTTAATTATGTTATTTAAAGCAACAGCACATGTAAACATAAACCTCGGTAGAATCGATGAATACTTCCCGATATGAATGCGTTGTGTGAATAATGTCCTATCTGGAAGGGAAGATGTACAACAATAATACATTTATGTGGACCTCTGTATTACTATATGATAATGATTTTCTTCGAAAAATGTCAAAACTGTTGATTACGAATTGAAAAGAGAATGGCAATATATTAGATGTCTGATATTAAAACATTTTATATTAAAATAATATATATAACTTGACAAAGCAGAATGAATCTGTAGTTACTCAAGATAAAGTATGGTTGTTGTACTCCGCATTTCCGACCATATTATTCCAATTTAATTAAAAACAGAAGTACACTTCTTGCGCTTAATGCGTCCGTTAATTTCCTGTTACCATTGTGTCAGGAAGAATGCCAGTCCTATTAGTAATATGGTGTATGTAATTCTCAGGTCAATACTTAAAATTATAAAATATCAAAGACTAACTGGAAGGAAGGACGAATGTCGGTTCTTGCGTTTTGGACGTGCTCCAATTGCTCTCTGATGTTGTTTATAGGTTCATTATAGTCATTTTAGTTGTTTTCATGTTGTACTAACATAATAAAGGCTAAGGACTCTAGTTCGAAAGAAGATATAGTTATGCTTCTTGCACTCTGTTCTTTCTGTCCGCTCCCATTAGTAGTGCTCTGCTTATATGCCGGACAAGAATTATAAGAAAAAATGACAAAGGCCAATAACTCGTCTTTGAGTGAAGCTATAGTTAGTTTGCTCTGCAATTCTTCGTATTGTCCTCTGTCATTATGTCAAAGCCCATTTCAGTCCAATCAGTAGTTCTTAATTTATGCTCCAGAAAAGAATAATAAAACTTAATATACTACACAATTACAAAAGGCAATCATTGGTTGCCGTTTTATTCTAATCTCTGTTTCGGACCTGAGAAACGGGACGGACGGACAGATGGACGGAATCATGGGACGGACGGAATGACGTGCAAAGTAACGACTTTTACACTCCTCCGACATTTTTGCATAAGTTCGTGATGAACTGATTTTATTGTGTCAAGTCTCTCGAAAAAGTATGAATTATAAACACTTATCATATCAGATAAGACATACACATATTTAGAGCGGGTGTATGTTGTGAGAGAGCAAAACCTGGTGTATGGGATATGAAAAAACATTGAGTTCTTAAAATTCCGCCCACCGATATTGGTCTGGCACAATACTAACCCGTTGGAAATGTTAATTTTTTTAAATAATCATCAGTAAATAAAATATTATAAACGTGAATTGTTCAGTTTGTCTTCGTTTGAGCTACCTTAGCTTTAATTTAATATTGGTGCAATATAATCAACTATTAACTATATGTACAAACAACTGCTTTAAACTATTGATACAAACTAAAAAGAGGCTCCTTTAGAAGCAACAAATACAAACAAGAGATAAAAGTAGCAGACTCGGTTTTATTAAATCTGTTCATGAAAGGTAATGTGAAGTGCAACACCTCTCACTCCTCCTAGCACAGCTTAAGCGATATTCTTTTTTAAAGCCACAAAGAACCAGTAAGTAATAACTACTGATTTGTAGTCGGGGCGACTTTTTACAGCGGCCACACATCACTAAACGAACGCTAGTGTGAATGTCAATAAATATTAAAAGGTGATCCCTTAAAAGTTGAAGCAACAAACACAAACAAGAGATAACAGCAGCAGACTCGGTTTTATTAAGTCTGTTCATAGAGGTAATGTAAAGTGTAACACCTCAAATAACGATTTACGTAAGTTATATAGAAACAAATAATGGGGCACGTTAAATCTAAATTACCTACTGTCCCTTATAAACAACCAACGTTTTGACGTATTCCGTAATATTATGAATCACAAACCCAAAAGAACTATCATCAAAATGTAAGCTTACATTCTAACATAGCCAGCCATGTCATACATCATATAGTGTTTACACTACCTCCACCTATACATGTAAATATGATCAGAATAAAACAACTATTATAATAACTATTATATTAATATCGTGTTCTAGTTTTGTAAACTTTTTAAAGAAGTCGTACACACCTCGCTACAATTGCCATTTGCAGTACTGAACGTTGAACCTAACCATTCGTACCGTATGAGTCGTGTATAGCTGAGTAAACAAACCGAGATGTCCAAGCATACTTAGTAAACATCATACACAACGGTATTAGTCCCCACACTCAAATTGCCATTGACGTTTAATTTTGTTTTTTAAAGTTGCCTAGTCATCCTGATATATTCTCAACTAGCTAAACCTTACCTAAATATAACATATGATAAAAAAATGATGCTTCGACCGGGACTCAAACCAATGGTCATTAACTTACGGTGCTACCTCTCTGCAAACTGAGCTGTCGATGACACACGGTTTGCATTCGATTATTCACCACTTATCAGTAAACTGGTTACATAAACATGTACTCGTTGTACATTTACCTGATGTGAACACCAAATATTCCCAACTCGCTAACAACGTCTCTACTATCCGATGCCAGTCCAACACGTACAAGGCGATTTCTGTGTTTAAAGGCTTTGATCTTCTCCATGAGGATCCAAGATTTCCTTTCAGGTGAATGTTGAATGGATTCTAAAACGTGTCTAAGTTCTTCCCCAAAATAACAATTGCCTGAAATAAATATACATTTAAATCATGAAATGGCGTCAATCCCTCCCCCATCCCACCACCGTTATTTACATCAGCATATAAGTATGCGGATTATACCTACACTAGTTTAATATGCAAAAGTGCAGAGCTGCAGCGAATTCCGGTGCTAGTGGGTGCGAGAGGTGTTGCTTCCACATTACTTCTCATGAACAGACTGTCTCTATAAAACCGAGTCTGCTACGTTATTCTCTTGGTTGTGTTTGTTGCTTCCATAGCATCTCCCTTATCAGTATGTATTAACAATCACAACTTGCTTTTATTTAAGCCATATTCTACAAAATGTACAAAATGTACAACTGATGTTTAGTAGTTTATGTGGTTTCTCTTAGATCAAATAGTATACCAAGGAAAGACAATGATATAGTCATTTACATAAACATGTCTCGTAAAATGCAAACATTAACTTACACTTTGAAACTTTACTTATAATATATACAACTTATATGTATCATTTAGGAATGTAATGTTTATTGTATACCTCCACCTTCCCTCTGTGGTTTCAGCACGTATTTCTCTGGACTTTGAAGAGCCATCCTTACATTTGCATCACCCTCATCTCCCTATAAATGACATAAGCAAACATACTGTTTTGCAAGAGTATTTTCTGTGAATGCTTCATTGCATGTTTGACTTTTATACCTGCTTCTACAAGTCTTGACAATGCGAATGACTTATACTCCAAATATACTTTAAGGAAGGATAAAAATATCGGACAGGGAACTTGTCTAAACGACAAGTTCCACCATATATGTTCTTCGAAGGGACCTATGCTATTTCCCTAAAGCCTGCCAGCGTACACAATGCATGTCCTTAGTGCGATCTAATATAGAGCATGGTACACTAGTATGAGATACCTACAACTGACAATAGTCCATCACCACTGTGCAATATTTATAACTATGAAGTACAAAAACAAGGAAGAATGCTTCATCAGAGCAATGCTGATGAAACTGGAGTTTCCCCTCTCTAACAACGACTAATGTCGACTGTTTTTCTATTATAATTCTCACAACTCAGAGTTACAACGGTCCCTCAGATTTACAAATGGTGCTGTGTGAAACTCTGTCATGGAAAGGTGAAGCATTCGTGTGACGCTCTAAGGTCAGTCCAATCTCAACATCTCGACATCAAATTAGACATTAAATATTTTCAGATTGTCTTGATGACAGCAGACAAGTTACACATTATATACAGAGAGGATATTTGTTGGTGTGGAGTGACTATAGGATTTATTTTCATTGAGAAGTGAGAAAACTTATATTTTCACGAGTGCTTTAGAACGAGTGAAAATATGTTTTCTCAATTCGAGATGAAAATAAATCCTATACTGACGACATCTATTTATTATATACTTTTTTTATCATGCAATGCTACCAAACTGATTCAAACAGAAAATACGTTTCGTTCCGACAGTTCCCCTTTAACGTATTCGCGGATAAATATAATAACGCCAGCGCGTGAGGCGATTTACATAATATTTAGTGCGTATAGAATATATTTCTAAACTTTGACTGACACGAATTTAAACTTTGATACGAATTATGATTGTTATAAGCAAATGTAAAAAAAAGTAGTTCCATTTTATCCGGCAGTGAGAATATAAGTTCTTATATTCTCACAGTGAAAATATAAAAAAATGAGAATATAAGGTTTATTCTAACCATACAATCCACTTTTTCACTGGGAAGTATATAATAAATATATATATGTTTTGCAATTTAGCAACGTCTACGACACAGTTCATTGTAATCACCTTAGTGGAGTGAAATACCCTGGTCGAAAGTACAGCACATATTCCGTCAATAGGAAGCTTCAGAACTGACCTTCAAAAGAGCTACGAAGACAGCATAGAAACACTCTCTCTGGCAGCGAACCATGTCGTTTAGAAGGGATACTAACTTTATTTAGCCACCTTCTATCTATCAACACATCATTCCATTTAGAAAGGCTACTAACTTTATTTGACAGGCCATACCAAAGACTTCATCAAAATGGAGCTAGTAGCTCCCTTGATTGACGTTCAACACACAAAGGGCAGTTCTAGGACTGGTCAACACCGTGTCAGTATAATGGGACTTGATGGGGTATCATGGCATGTGTCTTCGGCGTGGTGCTCCAGTGTAGATACACTATGAAATTGAGCATTGAACGCACTGCTATAAGTAGACACCGCCGTGATATGACTGACATAGTAATAAGTCATTAAACCCCGTACATATCTACATACATACTCCCTCAGAGAGTCATGCCGTTCAGAAGGGCTACTAACTGCCTACTGCCGCATTTTGCCTTAAACGCGATTCGCTGTAACAAAACCGAAACATTCAATATGTTTTAGACTACGTACAAAAACACGAAATGTATGCGATACTTTATGGAATTTGATAAAAGTAGACCTACATAATGCAATTTGCTTGTCCCTGTTAATGTGTAGATCGGTTTTGTTTTACCGTTAATATTTAATTCATATTACCTACCGGATCTAGAATAAATTGCCCCATGAATGACGCCCTTAAAGACGCGACCACGTCTGCGTCATCAATGAATTGTTCAAGAACTCCTTCCTCCGTTAAAACCTGCTGTATTTTCTTACATCCTGTCAGGTGGACGGCCATCGTGGGACATTTTATGGCTTTCGAGCGTTCAATTAGTAATCTAAGATCATACTCCTGTAAAGAACAGAAATAACAATTAGTTATCACACACTTGTGTAAACATTACAAACCGCAGTATAGGTGTATTATACTTCTGGTGTTGTATGAAGTTGCATTGTCTCCGTGGTCGAATGGTTCACGACGTTGTGTTGTAAACTTTCGCCTCTCACCTCTGCGAATGCAACTGGGAGCTCGAATGATAAGTGAGGAAGAGTCGATTCTTATGGATGGCAGGACGTGTGAAGTACTGGTTCTACCCAGGAAAAGTGGGTTGTCTGCCTCTACCAAAGACAAGAGGGCCATGATGGCCCTATAGCGCTCAGCTGAGTATTGGCCCATTGTCGAACTTCTCCGAAATATTATGGTCATATAAAATGTATGCAAGTTTGGTTTAGATTGCTCAAGAAATGTGGCCTCTGTCGTGTTAACAAGATGAACTGTAAGTATCACTGAAAGTGATTAATACTCCCGCAACACCGCTTTCAATTGCAAACATTGCATATAAAGAGACACATTTGACTCATTTAACCTCTGACTTTTAAGTAAGTTTCATAAACATTGATTATTAAAATAAACCAGAATGTCACTGTAAATGACAAATGCCCACGAAGTGGTTTTGACATTTGACCTCTAAGAATGACCCTGACCTTGGAGCCACGGACCTGGATTTTACGCGCGACACGTCGTCTTGTTGTGGTGTGCACTTGTGCCAAGTTATTTGAAAATCCGTCCATGAATGTCGGAGTTATTAACCGGACACGAAAGCACTTATTTTTTAACTTTGACCTCTAAGTGTGACCTTGATCTTGGAGCCACGGACCTGGTTTTCATGCGCCACACGTCGTCGTGTTGTGGTGAGCCCTTTTGCCAAATTCGTCCATAAATACCGGAGTTATTGACCGGACACGATTGTACGGACGGACGGACTAAGTGACGGACGAACGGACGGACGGCGCGACTTCTATATGCAGCCCTTCGGGACAATGGAAACTTTGGACATGTTTAAAAATGAAAGAGCCATAACTCCGGGGGGGGGGGGGGGTGGGGGGGGGAGGGGGGGGGGGGGAATGCAAAAATTATAAAAAAATAATAATAATAAAAAGAAAAAAAAATAATAAAAGGAAAAAAAATAAAGAAATAAAAATACACTACCTATGTAAGTTTGGTTAAGATTTCTCTGTCAAGGGCCGTAACTGCGTCAACAATCAACGAACAGAAACAAACTCAATATGCACAACTATCTTACCAATGCTTCCTGCTAAGTTTCGTCAAAATCAACACTTTTAATAATAATAGTATTAATTAAAACAAGAGGTCAATGACTTTGAAGCTCTACTGATAGATTTTGATAGCTAGATCAGCATTCCTGTGAAGTTTCATACAAATTTGTCAACTCAGTTTCAGAGGAGTAGTCCGCTACACGTTTGTACCATATAACTCTATGTAAGCAAAGATGGCCAATAGTGGCCATGTTTAATGTCGAATCAAATAATTTTCGATAAGGATCGACATCATGTGATGCTGATCATTTTAGAAAAATCCCATGTCAATATCGCTTATAGTTGTCAAGAAGTAGTCACTACAAACATGTTTTTAAGAAATCTATTTTTAGCCGTGGCCGACCTAAACCTTTGCTGGGATCAATTAGACATCAAGAGCCACATTTCTGTGAAGTTTCATGAAAATCCGTCATGTAACTTCAGAGGAGTAGTCGCTACAAGTTTTTACTCTATAACTCTATGTAGACAAAGATGGCCGCTGTCGGCCATGTTTAATGTCAAATCAAAATAATTTTCGACAAGGATCCACATAACGTCATGCTGATCATTTTAGAAAAAGTCCCATATCAATATCACTTACAGTTTTCAAGAAGTAGTCGCTACAAACTTGTCTTTTAAAAAAATCCATTTTTATCCGTGGCGGCCATCTTGAGATTCCGGCCCACTGACATTTTGCTAGGATCAACTAGACGTCAAGAGCAACATTCCTGTGAAGTTTCGTGAAAATCCGTCTAGAAAGAGTTGTCGCTAGATAAAAAGGGTTTACAGACGGACGGACGGACGGACGGACAACGGACGCCGCAACACGACATAAGCTCTGCTGATCTTTGATTCAGTAAAATTAAAAATAATAAAAAAATTAATTAATTAAAAAATATATTAAAAATAATAATAATTTAAAAAAAGTTAAAAAAAAAAAACAATAAAAAAAAAAGAAAAAAAAGAAATGTCACTGTAAATGATAAAATGCCCCAAAGTGAACTTTGGCCTCTACGTGTGACCTTGACCTTGGAGCCACGGACCTGGATTTTAGTGCGCGACACGTCGTCTTGTGTGGTGAGCACTTGTGCCAAGTTATTTGAAAATCTGTCCATGAATGTCTGAGTTATTAACCGGACACGAAAGCACTTCATTTTGACCTTTGACCTCTAAGTGTGACCTTGACCTTGGAGCCACGGACCTGGAATTTGTGCGCGACACGTCGTCTTGTTGTGATGAGCAATTCTGCCAAGTTCTTTGAAAATCCCGCTCAATTATTGTCTGAGTTATTAACCGGACACTTGTACGGACGAAAGAACGAACGGACGGACGGATTGACCGACGGTGCGGCTACTATATGCCACCCTTTGTGGGAATAAAAATAAGTCCTGTGTAAGTTTGGTTAAGATTGCTGAAGAAATGTGGCCTGTATCGTGTTAACAACATATAAATTTGCATTGTTTTGCTAATTCAGGGGTCATAACTCTGGTGTTAATGGTCCGATCTTGCCCATTATCAAACTCGTCGAGTTTGGTTAAGATTGCTCAAACAAATGTGGCCTCTATCGTGTAAACAAGATGAAAAATGTGCATGTTTTTGCTAATTCAGAGGCCATAACTCTGGTGTTACTAGTCCGATCTGGCCCATTATCAAACTCGTCCGAGATCTTATGTGGGCATATACAATCTGTGCAAGTTTGGTTAAGATTTGCTCAAGAAATATGGCCTCTATCGTGTAAACAACATGAAAAACTCCATTTTTTGCTAATTCAGGGGCCATAACTCTGGTGTTACTGGTTCGATCTGGCCCGTTATGTGCACGTTTGGTTAAGGTTTTTCAAGAAATGTGGCCTCTATCGTGTAAACAAGCTAAATGTTGACGACGGATGACGGAGACGACGACGGACGTGTCGTCGACGGACAACGAACAAAGAGTGGTCACAATAGCTCACCCCTTGAGCACTTCGTTTTTGCTCAGGTGAGCTAGAAATCGACCGTCATATATACCTTACATGTGTTGAAAATGACGTAAAACACCATACAAACAAACAAATACAAGAACGTATGCTGAGATGAAATAAAACCTATCCCACGTATGCTTTTACTCCAAGGAAATGAAAAAGTTTTTTCCAACATGTTAACACATTTATTTAATGCCTCCGACACAGTACTTGTACAGCTTTACAATAGCTATCATTACGATGTAATCAGAGAGGTAGTGACATCGAACTTGTAAAAACATCTACCTATTTTTCATTACAACATACAAATGTTGTTTAGCCGAATATATTAAACAGAACAACCGGACAGTTTAACATAATGTGAAAACAAATTTAAAATATCGCCTTTGTATAAAAACAGTGTATTGATTGACATTTAAAATGCGGTGTATTTTTTAAAAACTTGCTGCAATTACTATTTCAGTCTGTACCCTGATAGTTGTTGACTACAAAATGTGTTTACTACTTGTTGCATAAGTTTAACATATTTCATTTGAATTTCATTACATTTTGGTAATTCTTGATGTTTTCTGAAATACATGAATAAACACCAGAAGGTATCGGGATTTGCATGAATTCAGCTTTGAGTGCCAACTGAAAAAGGGTTTAGCAATACATAGAAGCTCATAGTGTTTAGTTAAATCTTTACGTGAATACATATTTAGTGATCGATACTTACGGATGGCGGAAGTTGTTCAGTACTGGTAGTGATAGGTCAACCGCCACCACAAAAAATCGATCGTAATATATAACCGGCTAATGTGTTGAAAATGACGTAAAAGACCATACAAACAAACAAAACAAACATATTCAGTGGAGGTCAGACGACGTCAGACGCGCGGCGGGATTTAACAAATGTAGCAAGAGAATATTTCATTAAGATATCAAAATTGTAATGTGATGAATCAAACCTAGTACAAAACACAACAAACAAATAATAATACACAACTGCTATAAAACGTTTAGTGTGGGATATTGTGGGTAGGTAGGAAATCCTCAAATCAATTTTATATTTGTAATGTGTGAAACTACTGTGTTGGTATTAGATAACAACAAACTTTCCTGGATACATCATGTAGACTCCTACCACTGTATTAGTTTGTGATTCATTTAGGACTGCACACAACGGAACATACCTCACGATATATACACCCTCTACCTCATGTGAAAATATACACCCTCTACCACATGTGATATATACACCCTCTACCACATGTGAAATATACACCCTCTACCCACATGTGATATATACACCCTCTACCACATGTGATATATACACTCTCTATCACATGTGATATATACACCTCTACCACATGTGAAATATACACCTCTGACCGCATGTGAATATATGACACCCTCTACCACATGTGATATATACACCCTCTACCACAGGTGAAATATACAACCTCTACCACATGTGATATATACACACTCTACTACATGTGATATATACACACTCTACCACGTGTATAATATACACCCTCTACCACGTGTGATATATACACCCTCTAACCACGTGTGATATATACACCTTCTACCATATGTGATATATACACCCTCCTTACCACATGTGTTATATACAACCCTCTACCACCATGTGATATATACACCCTCTACCACATGTGATATATAC